>ML819789.1:41194-84620 GCA_009831015.1 Picea engelmannii | reverse complement strand
AACCGGTTACCATCACATATCGGCGGATCGGGGTTGGCGAGTGCAAGAATCACATGCACGTTGAAATCGCGAAGTGTGATTCCCCGATTTGATCAGAGCCGTCGATCCCAGTAGGGACAGGTGGCACGAGATCCCGAGGAGTCAGGATTCGACACTTCAGTGTTTTCGAAGTTGGAGGGAGCACGGAGAGATAGCGAAGTTCCGAGTCGCAACGGGTCCCACAGAGGCAGTGTTGAATATAACACGTGGGATCGGCACTTCGGTACTCGGGGATTTGAAATACAAAAGCTCGGCATCGCGAGTAGCGATACCCCGAGGTTGACCATTGACTATCAGGGATCGGGGTTTCGGTGGTTGATTGCACGAGGACAGTGCTGCAAGCCTCGCGATATCGCGAGACCCGATCTCCCGATACGCGAAGAGGAGATCACCGCGAAGACTGTGGGTAAAGAACTCTCGAGGGAGTTGGAAGAGCATTGAATCTTCGGGCCGCGGAGAAAGAGAAGGTCCTGGTGATAGCAGGGTGGAACCGCGAGGGTTGCCTATCTTGCGTCAATGTGTCTGCCTAGGCACATGATATTTAACCCAAGAATCGAGCCATGATGGGGGTTCTTCCTCCATTATGTTGTCCGTTGTCTGAACCGAGGATCTCTACGTCTGAGTTTTGTAAGTCTTACGCAGTTCTAAAACCCAAAGCCTGTGATGTTTCCTTGAGAATTCGATACACCCTTTGCCCAAACTATTGAGTCTGTGTTCGACCTTTGTGTGAATTTCTTGTCACACATCCTGCAAATGGGTGTTACCTGAACCGTGTTGTGTCTTAGTGGCCTTTTGTTGTTTCTTGGTTCCACACCCAATGTTTCCTGTTGTTGTTGTCACCCGTGAGTTAGACAAAAGTTGTTGCTATTTCTATTATCTTGAACTTGCAGTAATTGAGTTGAAAACTGGTTGAAGAAATGGGTTGTCAAGCCCGTGGTAGAAGAGGCAGGTTTTCAGGCCTATGAGAAACTCTCTCTAGGTTAGGGAGTCTGTCGAGGAGTGGTTTTTCCCTAGAGAGAGTCCAACACCAGCTACAAAGATCTAAGAATTTGTGATCCGGCCTATTGTCGAGGCCCAGAGGCAAGGTGAAGCACCGATGAACTGTTCTTATGAAGGTGTATACTCTCATATGGAACATGTATGTGGGCAATGAGAGTCTGTGATTAGTGGGTGTAAGAAGGCTTCTGGGGAGAATCCATCTGATTTCTCTGTGCAGTTTTCCTTAACCTTAGCCTAGTCTAGCATTCCCTTACCTTGGATGGAGCTTAGTCCTAGATCGGGGGTGACCCACTGTTGAATGTGATGAGAAGTGAGGTCTAAGGTTGGGAGGTTCATGGAAATTTTGCACATGGTTGGTGGAGTCACTACAGTTTCAAAGATAAGTATATGCATGTGTTTAATTTCAATTACAATGCATGTCTATGATGCTTGCAATATCTTCATGTATTTCGTTGTGATGATATTTACTGTTGATTCCATTAATTTTGTATGTTAGCAATAATTAAATGTTTACTCTATTAAGCCATTCAATTTAAATTAAATGCATACTATATAAGTATGAGAATGTTTTCACATAGTAACATTTCCCGACAAGTGGGTTAATGTTCAGGGACATTATACCTGACCTGGCACCATGCTCGCCACCTTTTCTATATTTGTTTTCCATACCGAGTCTTGTTCCACATGTTTATTGACTCTGTCATGCAGGTCAAAAAATTCCTCGGGTGAGCTGAATTGTAGGAGGCCGATGTCCTTCATATCTTGGTTAATTTTTACCCATCTCCTTTTGAAATCAACCCATTTCTCTTGAATCTCCCACTGAGGTTCCCGAACCATTTTCACCCAATATTTGGCCACTTTCCTGATCTAATCTATGTTTCTATCCCTCACCACCTGAATTTTGTTCCCTTTGACGTCTCATCCATTTTGGACCGCTTTGATGTAATCGATCATTTCCACTGCTTGGTGAGCCTTCTTATACCACCTTTCCATGCCCTTGTAGGTTGTGAGTTCTATAAGGGTGTCTTCTTGGAAGTCAGTTATTCCAGCAGTGAAAATGTGTCATTTATTCATGAATTTGGCATAGTCATCTTGGAACTCACTCCTCAAGAACATCATGGATTGTGTGGAGTCCTGATAGTATTTTTACAAATGGAACACATGTTCCAACTCCTTAAGCGCAGTGGCCAACTCCTTTTAATCCATTTTTCTCTATCCAATGTGGCATCTGTGATAGACATCCCCGTGCCGATAATATTTGATGTCTTGGCCTATTCTGTGTTGAGAAGCTTCTCCTCTATGGTAATGAGAATTGAACTATCCAACGTAAGACTCCTCTTCTTAGTGGTTCTATTCATGATGTAGTTTCTCTTTTGGTCATAGGAGATCACCTGTATATCGGTGACCTCGTCAACAAGTTCAGGGATTTGTTGTTCTCCCCAGGTTAGAGTATTTACTAGGCTCCCGACTGTGTATACCTGTTCTAGAATGGGTTCCTCAACTTCTTCCATATGTCCCAATGGCTTGGTATCCATTTGTTTCTCATCGAATGGTAAGGCATTAGCCAAAACTGAAGAACCAAGGTTAGGTTTAGTACTTACCTCGTAATCGACTGTCGAAATGTCGAGTTCTCACTATGGAATTTCCTCTTTCAGGCTACCTGATCCTATATCATCCCTCAATCTATCCATTTGGGTGCCTGACACATTGAGAAAATCAGTGTCTAAGGCAATTTTGACCTCATGCTCGCTCCGTGAAAGGTTCTGAATTGGAGCATCAGGACCTGGGGTAGATGCTCTCTCATGTTATCTTTCCTCTGTAATATGCACTAGAGTCACTAGGGACACCTCTGAAATCTCTTCATCATCATAGATGATTATTCAGTCGAATAAGGGATTTGGTATCCTTTTCCTTCCAAGTGTCCTCACTATCTCAGGTTGGGTTGAAATTCCCCCTGGTGATCTGATCTGTGGTGGTGGAACTTAGGGGTTTTCTAGCCTGGTGATTTATTCAAGTTGTATTGGCTCTAGGCCACTTGGATCTTCTCTTATTTCAATTGGGTCGTCAATGAGAATCCTTGACATGTCTATTAGATCAGGGTCATTTTGAAACTGATCAATGATTATATGTGCTCCTTCTAGCAAGAGCAATCCCCTTCTCTGTGCCTCTGTAGTATCTGTCACTCTGATTTCTTCCCTAGCTCTGCGGGCCTCTTGAGCCGACTTCTCTGTTTTCTCCACTTGTTCATCCATTCTCATGGCCTTTAACCTGGTCATATTTGGTTTGGACATCCTCTATACTACCTCCTCCCAGTCTGGAATGCATTCTGTGAAAATTTCATCCTAAAAATTATCATGCACGTATGGCCAATGGGATGATACTTGTGAAGCATGTTGGAGGACCGGGCCTTTAGGGTCATTCTTGTAGAATCATCTTGTCGGGAACCTGAATTCAATTTGTCTCAACCCTTAGCCCTTATTGTTTGGATTGAGAAATGTCCTTTACCAGATAAAATTCGACATGGAAATCATAGGGTATGAAAGCGCATTTTTTGTCCTTGACTAGTGTGGCGTTATAGCCCTGCAGGATGGTTTGATAACAGATTTATCGTACAATGAGTTAGTCTGGGACATGGGAGGGGAGTATATGCAGTGCTCTAGTGGCCCCAAACACCCTGATATAGGTTGAGCATTCATCCAAATACCAATGGCCTACCTTTTCTACCATTTTATTGGTCGTTGTGGATAATCCTGGGCATTCCTTATTAAATATAATAAATTGAATAAAAGTGATGAATTCATCGCAAACAAGTGTGTAGGATGTTTTATACTTGCTCTCCCATAGTATTCTCAATTAAACTTGGAATGGGAGCTTCGCAACATGCCAACTCAAATTCATATCGGCGAAGACATTTCTCTCACAGATGACATCGGGCAGGTATGAGGCCATTTGGAAATTGGGTTTTCCCCTTCGTTCGGTGTCTGATCCTATTGTACACAAATGGTCAATTGTTTGGAAATTATCTCTCCCCACTTGAAGCTACTTCTGGAGATCGCCACTGTGCAGGCCAAGGGAATCCATGCTTCTGAAATCCTGGACCAACCCTTCTCTCCATATAGTCAACATATGAGATCCATCAAATTGATGTATGTCTCCCTTAAGTTAACCATCCCATACCAGCCATTTCTCTGGTTGGTAAAATTCTTTTCCTCCTTCCACCATGAGTCCATCAACCGACTGGTGTCATGGAATTTGTAGAATTTTATCACGAAGTCTTTGTTTAGCCACTCCTCTAGGTCCCTAAGTTTGTAGTACTTATTCACTTCTGTCAGGAGGAAAAATCTGGCACACCCACCATTATCATCGTTTATCAATAACTTATGTGCATCTATGTGGTCGATTAAACCTTTCAAAACTTCTATACAAGGGAAGATTGGGGTTCTCCTGATTACCATGTGCAAATATGACCATCGGATGTTTGGGAACACCTGGTCATCGAGCGCTCTTGCATCCAGGTCATTGTGTGGGCTATACTCTAGGTACTCCTCCCATCTAATTCTATTGAAAAGGTTTCCCAATTGTGGGAGAATTACTTTGGATCTGATGCCTGCTTCTGTATCATCCAAGACTGGACGCTGGACAAAATATTTCTTTGTTGAGGTTTTTATGACCGGCTCTTCCCTAGGAGTGTATTCCAACCACCTCACCATAATAAGAGAAGAAGCTTCACCTATCTTAGCTTCCTTTATCTTGGGTTCTCTCGATGAGCATCGGGTGGTTGGATTTCTCGGTGGCATTTTACTTGCAGTTAGAACATAGTTTAGAGACCATGTAAGAAATCATATGCATATATAAATATGAAATTTTTTTAACCTAGTTTTGATGATCTAAGGGTCAACACAGTATCAAGAATATTTCTCTTCTTCTTCAGATGCTCTGGAATTCAAACTTGTGTGTATAATGAAATTGTTAAAAACCATTCTAGAGATTTAAATAAGGATGAACTTACCTTGTCGCATCAACCATTCAATTCGGGTTATGAGTGTAGTTTTATTAAATATGCCCCTAGATATTCAAATATGTTTAAAATTAAATTGGATCATGGGTTGATGACCCGAACGCGAGTTCTAATGTGGCCTATCAGCAATATCAATTTTTTGTTGTTCAATCGGCTCAAGAGGTAGAAAAAAATGTAGGATGAAGCATTAACTGGTTTATTAAATGTCAGAATTTGATAATATATTATGCTGAAAACATCCCATCATCTCTCTATTATAGTTGGTGAGTTGGGGGTCGGGATTTTTCTTCAAACACTTTTTATTGATATCTTCTTACAAAATATCTGACACTGATCTATCGTGTCGGACAAAGCTGATGTGAAAAAGTTTACTAGGAGGTGGTTGGGACCCAGGGAACCTTAATATGACTTGGGATGACACTAGTTCATATGAAACCCTTACATGATAAATACATGTGGCACTTGAGACCGACGTCTTCATTTACTCGCGTTAATCAGAATCATGACTTTCTTTAAGCTATACGTTCTAAAACCCGATCCTATATTTTTGACGCCGAAAAGTATCAAGGATCGGGGATCGGCGATAAACTTACCCAAGTTCTCTCGAATCAACTCTCTCAATAAAGTACCGATCCCAAAAGTGTATCAGGGATCGGAGATCAGTGATAATTGTTTTGCAGACAAAAATGATTTTTTTAACCTTTGTTTATTTCCCCGACCTCGATAAAGCACATCAGCCATCGACTATTGGTGATTTCTTTATGGCCTTTGTCAATGTCTATCCTTCTCTTATTGTGCTGATGTCGATGGGGATAAAAATTCTCTTGAAAATTCATGGTGAATAACTTATTCAAACCAAATCCACCTTCTGTTGATGCCTACGGTGCATCGGTGCTCGACGACTATTGTAACTGTCTGACCACCTTACCTGCTTGAATTTTTTCGACGCTGAACATAAGCAAGTTAGGTGCAATGTTAGTTGCAAATTATTAGTTCAAATGTCAAGTTCTTTTAGAAATGAGGTTTCATAATTTCAAACAAACCTGACTTGATTCATAAGAGTCATGAAAAAAAAAATAAAGATAAACCATTCCCCATAGTGAAATCAATTTAGACAGTAAAAGAAAATAATTGGTACCCAAAATGTGATAAAAATTCATAAGGATTTTAGGGTTTGTTGAGCACTCAACAACACCCTATGCCTAGGAGGAAACATTCCCCTGAGTGTCCATATCCCGCATGCACCTCCTTACATTGAGCATAGGTATGTTCCACTACTGGAACTAGTTTTTCTTACTTGCAACACTCGTTTCCTCCTCTGTATCATAGCATTCATTTGGATATGCAAAAACAAAAAAAAATGGGTGGGAAAGGAGTATTATCTTATATTGGAATCAGTCATGTCACCTTTGACCAGAGAATGCAATTTTTGAGTGCACTTATCATCATAATTTTGGGTTTAGTCCTCTGTCTGGTTACTCTTCCAGTCCATATGGAGAGTTTTATTGATTCCTCCTGCATCTCAAAGTTTCATCACTGAGTCTATGTTGCCGACGTCTTTCATATGTCTCATGCTCTTGTTCCAAGGATGTCTATCAACCTATGGCAACCATTCCTCGAAACACTTGACTTTTCATGTTGTCCATACCCTCAATATGTCTCAGAATCAAATGAAGTTGTAGTCCCATCGCGCACCCTGGTCCTAATCTCCTCATTGGTAGGTAACCTTGAACCTAGCAGTTGACATTTCATCATTGGTCACTAACTAGGTGGTTTCCCTTCTGTTAGATAGCAAGACATATATTCAGACATTGGGACTCATTTAGTGTCTTGGATGCCATTGTCCCTATTGGTAGTTTCCTCTCTTTTGTCAGTAGTTTTCCTCATTGGCTTTTATTCAGAGGGTATTTCTCATGTACCACTTGCACCTAGCACACATAAAAGATGCATATGGTCGTTGGTTCATGATCATTTTATTCATTCAATTTCCTCCAAATCATCAAGCTTCTTATTTGTACCTCATGCTGAATGATGAGAGATTCCTTGATTCCATCTTTTCAACAAGTCTCCTTCCATTGACTTCAAATCATCTATTTTGGATATGGGACCTAGAGTCCTATGAGTACCTAGAGGCTTCCAGTCATTAGTTGCAATTTCTCTCACCATCGACAGTTGATAATGCACCAATGTCTCCTGATCAATGGATTCTTCAATTGTTCGACCTCGAATCCTTTATTCACACTTGTAAGAATGTACTTGGTTCCTTGATACCTACTTTCATCATCAATAGGTTGTCTCTCATTTATTAATGGTATACCTCAATGATCGGTAATCAAACGAAGTCTCATTGTGTTCGACCTCAACTCCTTTATTCACACGATGTATACTTGCATCTTTGGTGGATTGTGTAGAATACTTGAAGACATTAGTTTATAGTCATAGCTTCCCTGTGCTATCACTACCTTTCATTGGACCAATACCTATGTGAATTCAATGATCATGGGAGATCAGATTGTACTCCATGGTATATAGATATCTTTAAATTGATTTTGAGACTGGTTTTATTGGGCCTTGTTCGTGACTATGACAACCTTTGTCATGAAGCCACCTTTGTATTTCCTATTCATAGCCATGGAAATTTGTTTGGTATATTTTCACATGGATCTGCAATGAAATTCAAATTGGCATCCATGTACGCAAAGTCAGTACATATTTTAATAAGGAACTAGTTCATCTAGATAGGTCCCCTTTACTCCACTTCTTGGTTTTATAATGTATTTCGACTATCGCAGATACTCCTCTGACCTCACACATTAGGGTGCATCTATTATAGCAAGATTTTCCTCACCCTATGAAAAATTGCACATAGGGCCTTTTTCCATTTCCCTATGCAGAATTGAAGTCCCTCTTTTCAAATCCCGGAGCTAAAAAAATTATTTTTCCACATATATGCACCGTGCCTATATTACAACATGTGCATATGTAGGTTGCACCACTACAACCCACATACATCGAGATTTGCACCCAAAATTAAAAAATGGTGTTGGGTTTCCATGTCACGTCACGAGATCCATGATCCTTGACCTTCGATATACTGGAAACATTCAAAATCGACCCTTCAATTCCACTTGAAGGCTACAAATAGGCCAAGTCCGAGATATGGAAAAGATTTGAAGAATTCAACTTTGAGAGAAAAGTTACTCTAGAGAAATTATTCACTCAATATTGAGTCTGCATCCCTTTGTCCTTTAAGTCTGAACACATTGTTCATCCCCCAAGCTCTTCCCTTCTTGATTGAGAAATTTATTGTATCTCTTATATGATATTTCCTTTGGTGGAGGATTAAATTGGTGGATGCCCAACTAGAATGAACTTAGTTTCTCAGTTCTGAACTGTACCAATAAGGAAGTTTGTAACTCATTCACTTCTACTGATTACATTTTAATAGAAATACTCTTTTCTCTTCCAATTAATATCTTACGAATATTTGAATTGTTATTCCATGGGCATATTTGTTATGAATGTTGATGGATTATGCTATTGAATGTGCTAAAATTATAGATTATCACCATATTCTTGTGTTACTTGGTTGTTGAGGACTAGTTGTAGGTATATTTCTTTCAGTCAAGTGTTGAATGGTGGAATTCATCTAACGTCTGGATGAAGTAGGACATTTATATTTTCTTGATAGCATATTTGTTTATATGGTATACTTGATATTAGAGTTTATTTCTTCAATCATTTATGTCTGTTGTGGTTTACCCCTAGCCATAGAGATATTTTCCTCATAACACTCAAGTAGAGGACAATTGCAAGAAGGATGATTTTAGAAAATAACTATGGTAGGGAATGTGGGAGTCCCCATGAAGAACCACTACTAAGGTAAAATTATAGAGGGTGTTGGAAGCCAGACATGTATAAAGTCATCATGCTTTGTGGCATGAGGTTTAAGGAGGGATTGGACGAGGTCCCTCTTGAAATAATCTATACTCTAATAATTAAATTTTTAATGTTTGTTGACTATTGTATGTTATTGGCACCCTAGATGGGTGTGACTCGGGAAAGTAGAGCCTAAATAAAGGAGGTATGAACCTATGGAAACCAAGGATGATTGAGATCCTTGCAGGAAAATGCATGAACAAATGTTTCATGAATGAATTGACCAATTGATAATGTTTCAATAAAAAAGTACTCATGAGTAGCATGTTGATTGAATGCATTGAGGAAATACATGTTTTCATTAGGGGGAAGGTAATAGACTTCTGAGTAGAGAAGGAGAACCTTTCAATATTCTACCATAATTGTAACAATGGTAAAAAGAGGAGTTGGGTGGCCATGAATGTTGGCACCCTAGTTACTAGAAAATAAAGGAAATTTAGATGCATTCATATGAAAGTTTGATTTAATTATGTTCATTTGAGGACTATGATAAATTCAAAGAAGGAAACACAGTCCCACTATAATAATGAATATGGATAGAGAATCTATATGGTGCGGTGTTGGCTGAGACCCAACACATAAAAGAAAAGTACCTAATAAGAAAAGTAATAACCTGAAATCAACACTAGGGATGCATTGTGTGAGGATGTGGCCATTGGCATTGTCACATTGATTAAATTCATTTAATGACTAAATTTGATTCAGAAAGTGTGGTATGATGAAATGATGCATGTCTAAGGAATGATATATTTCTTTTTTACTTTATATCTTTGAGTGGATCAATCTGATTTAATTGTTAGCATGCACAATCGTGAAATTGTTGGAAGCCAATGCAAGTGTGTAATGAAATGCTTGTACATGATAACTAGAAATTATTTTGGCTATGTGATGCAGGAGCATCGCCAACACATCAAGCGAGCCAGCGCGGAGGTGAATGGACAGCTAGACAAGCAACATGAATTTTTGAAAACACTTTGGGATTGTTGGGAAAATCTTTAATGAAATCATTTATGAGGGAGCACACTTGTATATTGTATGGGACCTTGAGCGAATAGCTCTCATCCTTTAGTAGATAAACGACATTTAATTTAGTTAATGCTGGTAGATAGGAATTTAATTCTAGATTTGATAGATTTAGAGTCCAGGAGGGAAAATGGATATAGACACCCTCATTATATCATTGTAACATTAACGGGAGCAGAAGAACAAGCAGAGAATTGTATGAAGAACACCCATGTACAGACATTTGAATTAATAGAAGAAATATTTGATTCAACTTCATGGTTTGTGTTATTTCTCTGTGTATTGATGCTATGCTCATGAATGTTTTCTTCCTATCATACATTTGTTGTTATATGTTGTGTATGGGATTTCATGGTTGAATTGAAGTCTGAGAGGAAGAGTGAATGAGTGTCAATTGTTTCTCTAATTGAGCCAAAGGATTCCTGCAAGGAGTGCATTAACATAAGGGTTCAATTAGAGATAGCTTTTGTTCTCATTCCTTTGAAAGTGCAGTTAGCACAGGAGCCGTGCAAGGAGTGCGCAGGGAAATTTAAGTCTCAGAGTTGCGATTCTGAGAAAAGTATCGAAAGATTTCTACTGCAGGAGTGCGCAGGGTCGAAAGATTTCAACACTCAGTCAAGGTTGGAGAGTTGCCGCAAGGAGTGCGTGCAAGAAGTTCTCAGAAAGACTTGAGAAGTCGAGAAAAAGATTAGGAGGAGTAGGCCTTTGAGTTCACTAAAGGGTAAGTGTAGGGAGCTACCATGGAGAGTCTGAGAGAAGTGTCGCATCGGGCGAACGAGTCTCGTGGAGAGACATTTCTTCATTTCATGGATTTCATAAGGGAGAACGGACGATCGAAATCCTATGAAGAGATTTCGCAAGGTTCTGTGGGCCATCGGATCTCACGGAGGTGTGAGAAGGTTACAGTATAAGTGTGTGAAGAGGTTAGAAGCTCAAGAGGGGTAGAGCCGTCGATTTCGAGTCGTGGGAGCCGTCGGATATACACGTGGCATCGTGTATCAGGAGTTCGCCAGTCAAAGCTCATTTTTTTTGTGACGAGAATTGCGATATCGCGAGGCGTGATATCCCGATAAGATCAGACCCGTTCGTTGTGGAGGATGCATGTCAGGAGATCCAAAAGGGTTGGAGTTCGGCACATCGGGGTTTCTAAGGAAAGGAAACTCTTGTGACTTGGAATCGCGATTCACGATATCCCAACGGGAGAGTCGTGTGGGCCACAGCAGGAGATAGTGGAGGACAGGTGGCATAGCATTAGAGATCGGGAAAAGGGAAGTCCTGAGTCCATTGACATCAGGATTCGTGATCCCGCAAATCCCGAAACCCCGACAGAGGTGATGACAGGTGGAAAAGTCAACTCGCACGTGTGCATCGGAGTATCGACACATCGGGTATCGGGAGTCGGAAATTCAAGTGCATGACATCGCGAGTAGAAAAACCACGATAGAGAAAAAGTCCCGATAGATACAGGAAGAGGTCAACGTTGACCAAGGAATCGGGTCTCGGGGATTCGAGAGCCTAGTGATTGATAGTGAACTTGCAAAACTGCGAGTTCTGATTCCTTGATAAGTTAAAGAAAAGGGGGATCGTGCGAAGAGAGAATCTGTGGGTTGCAGATTTCCTGATAGGGAAATAGAAGAACCTTGGATTTCTTCAGGCCGAGAAGAAGTAGAAGATCCTGTGAAAGAGGACGTGCTCTGAGGAGTGCGGAAAGCAACAGGTTTGGTATCAGAGTGGGAGGTTCTTTTCTTTCTGTAGCAGAGGAGGAGGAGAATTCACCATGCCGCCCAGAAGAGAAAGAAAATCACCCGATCTAGAGGATAGGGAGGTGCAAAGAAGAGGCAGGCCGGTAGGAAATCCAGAAATGGAGAGACAGATGCGTGATCTCTGAGGAAGACTCGAGGAGATGGAGACAACACAAAGATGCACAGCTAGTGCAGGGGATTTCAGTGATTCCAAGAGTGAGGTTGAGGCTAAACGCGAAGAGGAAGTTGCAGCTGAGGATGCAGCCAACAAGCGTCTAATCAAAGCTATTTCGAGGATGGGTGTGAAGGAAAGAATGGAAATTCCAGTTTACGAGGGAAATATGGATGCAGAGGAGCTTCTAGACTCGATTAGAGCTCTCGACACCTACTTCGACTACGGGGAGATCGAAGAGGACAAGAAATTCAGACATGTTGTCACACGCTTGAAAGGACATGTAGCATTATGGTGGGACGAGTTACAAGCTGACAGACGTTGCAAGGGCAAGTAGAAGATCAAAAGTTGGGATCGAATGATTGCAAAGATGAAGGCGAAGTTCATCTCAAGAGACTATCAAATTACTCTATTCAGGAGAATGCATAACCTGAGGCAGAAGTTGATGACAGTGAAAGAATACACTGAGGAAGTCTATCGACTGAACATCAAGGCAGGTCATCGGGAGAGTGATGATGAGAAGGTTTCTAGATATCTGAATGGTCTGAGATGCGACATTCAGGATGAATTGAGCATGGTAACCATCCGAACTGTGGAGGATGCTTATCAAATGGCTTTGAAAGCTGAAGAGAAGCTAAGCCGTAAGCAAGGACAGCGAGGGTGAGGCAGGAGTCATCCCAGAGGTGAAGCAGTTGCCCAGGACAAGTACCAGAAGCCCAAGGAGGAATGAAAGAAACCTCAGGGTAAGAATGAGAGAGGTGGAACCTCACAAAAAGGACCATATATTGAACAGAGAGGGCAACATAATGAGCAGAAGGAGATTATGCTGACGCAACCACTTTTCCTCATACCAGAGGTAGAGGAAGAGGAAGAGGTGGAGTCATTACATGCTTCACATGTGGAAAGAATGGGAACAGTTCATTCGAGTGTCCACAGAAAAAGAAAGACATTGGAGAAGCTCACATCACCGAAGCGTAGAGGCATGATGTTGAGACAGAATATACAGAAGGCGGAGGGTCACTGATGATGCATAAATTTTTCTTAACACCCGGGAAGGAGGTGGAGGACTTAGCTCAGAGGACCAGACTTTTCAGAACAACTTGCAAGACCAAGGATAGGGTATGCAAAGTCATCGTGAACAGCGGTAGCATGGATAATCTTGTTTCAACCGAGATGGTGGAGAAAATGGAGCTGGAGACAACTGATCACCTGAGTCCATACAAGGTTTCATGGCTACAGAAGGGACATCAGGTAAGTGTCACTAAACAATGTTTAGTTGAATTCAAGATAAGGGAGTATAATGATAAAGTACTCTGTGATGTCATTCCCATGGATGTTTTCCACTTATTACTGGGTAGACCATGGAAATATGACAGAAATGTGGTTCATGATGGGAGAATGAACACATATACCCTGGAGAAGGATGGGACGACACACAGGTTGCTTCCAATAAAGGATAAGGAAGTGAAAACGGAAGTAAGCAACATGGTACTTCTCATGAGTGGGAAGGAACTACTTAATGAGGTGAAGAAGAAGGAAGATCCACAATTCTTTGTGGTCAGGAAGCCGAGGATCGTTCTGACTAGCACAAGAGTGTATGATTTACCAGATGAGATTCAGGAACTGCTGGAAGAGTTCGATGATATTGTAGTGGATGAATTACCTCATTCGTTGCCACCGATAAGGAGTGTGAGTCATCACATTGATCTCATACCGGTAGCTAGTTTTCCGAACAAAGCTGTGTACAGGTTGACGCCGCAAGAGAATGAAGAGGTAAAGAAGCAGGTCCAGGAGCTACTGGACAAAGGATTGGTCAGGGAAATCTTGAGCCCATGTGTTGTTCTGACAGTACTAAGTCCAAAAAAATATGGAGGCTGGAGAATGTGTACCGACTCAAGAGCGATCAATAAGATAACCATTAGGTACGTGTTTCCACTGCTGAGAATGGATGATCTGATGGACTGCTTGAGCGGAGAAAAATACTTTTCAAAGATTGATTTGAAGAGTGGATATCATCATATTCGCATGAGAGAGGGTGATGAGTGGAAGACAACCTTCAAAACCAATGAAGGACTGTATGAGTGGTTAGTCATGCCGTTTGGCTTGACGAATGCACCGAGTACCTTTATGAGGTTAATGAATGAAGTCCTGAGGGAATTCATCGGGAAGTTTGTTGTCGTATATCTGGATGATATACTGATTTTCAGTAAGACCAAGGTTGAACATCTGAAGCATTTGGCCATTGTGATGAGGAAGCTACAACAAGAGAAGTTGTTGATTAATATGAAGAAGTCCTCATTTATGAAGACAAAACTCATTTACTTGGGTTTTGTTATATCAGCTAATGAGTTGAGGATGGATCTGGATAAGGTGGAAGTGATTAAGAATTGGCCATCACCGAGAAATGTTTTCGAGGTGAGAAGTTTTCATGGTTTGGCTAGTTTCTACCGAAAATTCATCAGGAATTTCAGTGGAATTAGCACAACAATGATGGATACAGTGAAGAAGCGACATAAGTATTTTCACTAGACATCAGAGGCTGAGGAAAGCTTCAATCTGTTAAAGTGGAAGATCACGGAACAACCAGTGTTGGTGTTTCCGGATTTCCTGAAGACATTTCAGGTAAAATGTGATGCAAGCGGGTTTGCCATAGGAGCGGTCTTGAGTCAGGAAGACAGACCAATTGCATGTTTCAGCGAGAAGCTCGATGAGGTGAAACTGAAATACTCCACATATGATAATGAATTTTATGCTATCATATAGGCGTTGAAGAAATGGAGGCATTACTTGATCCCGAAAGAATTTGTATTGTACAGTGATAATCATGCATTACAATTTGTGACTCAACAGGAGAAGTTGAATCAGAAACATGCAAAATGGGTAGAGTATATGCAGAATTTTACATTTGTACTTAAACACATTTCGGGTACTGCTAACAAAGTGGCTGATGCTTTGAGCAGGAAGTGTTTATTGCTGCAGGAATTCCGAGTCAAAACATTGGGTTTTGAAAATCTTAGGGACATGTATGCAGGTGATGCAGATTTTGGCGAAGCGTATGAAGCAGCTGAGAATCTAGTTCTCAGAGACAGAAGCCCATGGATAGATTATATGATCTAGGAAGGATTTCTATTTAGAGGCAATCAACTGTGTATTCCAATTTTCTCCATGAGGGAGAACTTGTTGAAAGAAAAACACAGTGGTGGATTGGCAGGACATTTCGGTCATGACAAAACATTCGTGAAGCTGAACGAGTCATACTTTTGGCCGTGAATGCGAGCAGATGTCAAGAGTTTTTTTGACAGATGTAGAGTTTGCCATCATTCGAAGGGGAGAAAACAGAATGCAGGATTTTATCAACCATTTCCCATACCAGAGAGACCATGGGAGGTGATCAGCATGGATTTTGTATTGGGATTGTCGAGGACGTAAAGAGGATTTGATTTCGTCTTTTTGGTAGTGGATAGGTTTTCCAATATGGCACATTTCATCCCATGCCAAAAAACCAATGATGTGACTCATATCGCAAATTTGTTCTTCAAAGAGGTCATTCGACTTCATGGACTGCCGAAAAGTATAGTTTCGGACAGAGACACAAAGTTCATAGGACATTTCTGGAGGACGCTATGGAAGAAGATGGGACCTAACTTGATGTTTAGTTCTTCTTATCATCCTCAGATGGATGGACAAACATAAGTGGTCAACAGGAGTCTGGGAGACTTGCTGAGAAGCTTGGTGACAAAGCACCATAGAAGCTGGGATAATATATTACCACAGGCAGAGTTCGCATACAATGACTCAGTGAACAGGATCACAGGCAGAATTCCATTTCAGGTTGTATATGGAATGCAGCCGAGGGGAGTTTCTGAACTACGGGATTCAGAACAGACTACTACTAGCAGTGCTAGTGCAGAAGAGTTCGCTGAGGCGATGAGGGAACTTCACAGTAGGGTGAAGGAGAGATTTTTGAAGTCAAATCAGGAATACAAGCACATAGCAGATCAGCATTGGAGACAACTTCAGTTTGAATTTGGTGATCTGGTTCTGGCACATTTGAGAAAGGAAAGGTTCCTGAGGGGAACATACAATAAATTGAAAATGAAGAAAATCGGGCCATGCAAGGTCTTGAGAAAATTCGGAGAAAATGATTATGAGATTGAGTTGCCGGAGGGCATCGGAATATCTCTGATATTCAATATTGCAGACTTATACCCATATAGGGCTGGAGAAGAAGAGACTGGAACTAAGGAGCCAGTGATCCAGTGGATGAAACAATTGCCAGTTGCAGAGAATCCACAGATGGAATGCATACTGGACAAGAGAGTAGGTAAGAAGACCAGAAGGAAGGAATACTATGAGTACCTGGTCAAGTGGAAGAACCATCCAGTGGAAGATGCCAGCTGGGAGAATGAAGCAGAGATACAAAATCATGGACAGGAGCCCATGAAATTTTTCAAGCCAGGGAGTATGATGCAGGAGAATCGCCAACACATCAAGCGAGCCAACGCGGAGGTGATTGGATAGCTGGACAAGAAGCATGAATTTTTGAAAACACTTTGGGATTGTTGCGCAAATATTTAATGAAATCATTTATGAGGGAGTGCACTTGTATATTGTATGGGACATTGAGAGGATAACTCTCGTCCTTTAGTAGATAGACGACATTTAATTTAGTTAATGCTGGTAGATAGGAATTTAATTCTAGATTTGATAGCTTTAGAGTCCAGGAGGGAAAACAGATATAGAAACCCTCATTGTATCATTGTAACATTAATGGGAGCAGAAGAGCAAGCAGAGAATTGTATGAAGAACACCCATGTACAAACATTTGAATTAATAGAAGAAAGCTTTGATTCAACTTCATGGTTTGTGTTATTTCGTTGTGTATTGATGCTATGCTCATGAATGTTTGCTTCCTGTCATACATTTGCTGTTATATGTTGTGTATGGGATTTCATGGTTGAATTGAAGTCTAAGAGGAAGAGTGAACGAGTTTCAATCGTTTCTCTAATTGATCCAGAGGATTCCTGCAAGGAGTGCAGTCGAATTTGTCCACAAGGAGTGCGTTGACAGAAGGGTTCAATTAGAGATAGCTTTTGTTCTCATTCCTTTGAAAGTATAGTTAGCACAGGAGCCCTACAAGGAGTGCGCAGACCAAGTTAAGTCTCAGAGTTTCGATTCTGAGCAAAGTATCGAAATATTTCTACTGTAGGAGTGCGCAGGGTCGAAAGATTTCAACACTCAGTCGAGGTTGGAGACTTGCCACAAGGAGTGCACACAAGAAGTTCTCAGAAAGAATTGAGAAGTCGAGAACAAGCTCAGGAGGAGTAGGCCTTTAAGTTCACTGAAGGGTAAGTACAGGGAGCTTCCGTGGAGATTCTAAGAGAAGCGTCGCATCGGGAGAACGAGTCTCATGGAGAGACATTTCTTCATTTCATGGATTTCATAAGGGAGAACGGACGGTTGAAATCCTCTGAGGAGATTTTGTGAGGTTCCGTGGGCCGTCGGATCTCACGGAGGTGTGAGAAGGTTACAGTATAAGTGTGTGAAGAGGTTAGAAGCTCAAGAGGGGCAGAGTTGTTGATCCCGAGTCGTGGGAGCCATCCGATCTACACGTGGCATCGTGTATCGGGAGTTCGCTAGTCAAAGCTCAAATTTGTTGTGACGAGAATTGCGATATCGCGAGGCGCGATATCCTGATAAGATCATACCCGCTCATTGTGGAGGACGCAATGATAGGAGATCCAGAAGGGTTGGAGTTCGGCACATCGGGGTTTCTAAGGATAGGAAACTCTTGTGACTTGGAATCACGATTCGCGATATCCCGATGGGAGAGTCGTGTGGGCCACAGCAGAAGATAGTGGAGGACAGGTGGCATAACATCAGAGATAGGGAAAAGGGAAGTCCCGAGTCCATTGACATCAGGATTTGTGATCCCACGAATCCTGAAACCCCGACAGAGGTGACGAGAGGTGGAAAAGTCAACTCGCACGTGTGCATCAGAGTATCGGTGCATCAGGTATCGGGAGTTGGAAATTCAAGTGCATGACATCACGAGTAGCGAAACTGCGATAGAGCAGAAGTCTCGATAGATACGGGAATAGGTCAATGTTGACCAAGGCATCGGGTCTCAGGGATTCAAGAGCCTAGTGATTGATAGTGAACTTACGAAACTGCGAGTTCCGATTCCCCGATAAGTTAAAGAAAAGGGGGATCGTGCGAAGAGAGAATATGTGGGTTGCATATTTCCCGATAGGGAAATAGAAGAACATTGGAGTTCTTCGGGCCGAGAAGAAGTAGAAGATCCTGTGAAAGAGGACGTGCTCCGAGGAGTGTGGCTGCAGCACTATGTAAAGATGGAAATGTAGGAAAGAGGATCTTGGATATGGCAATATTGTAATCCCATGAGGAACACCAAATCCTTTTGGTTGTAAAGAGCCAAAATTTTATGAGAAGAAAATCTAATGCTTGTGAACTTTGGTTTTGATATAGAATAGATCTGAAAATTAAATGAAATTGTGTATTTGAAAATTTGTGTGTAACAGATTTGGGGAAGAAATTTTGAATGAAAATTAATGAAAATATCTCAAAAAATTCTATATTCATGTGAACAGAGGTGAGATGAAAATATCTATACAGGGAGAAAAAATGGTGGATTTCAAATAAGAAAGCTTGGAAGAGGGACAATGTTGTGGCAAGAGAAATTTGTGATAAGTCATTATCACCATAAGAATATTATGGTGTGGTAACATGGGCCAAAGGGATGCTTTCGACAGAGAAAGCGAAAGGGACACCTCAACAAATCAAGATTGGGGGAACACTTCATCTATAAGAATCAACAAATTCTTTGAGAGTATTATTTTATGAGGAAGACTCGACGGGTAAGAAAAATCACCCGAGGGACTACATAGAAGAGAAGGGATGCCTAAGACTGAGCGTAAAAGGTGAGTGACCAGAAGGAAATGGGAGAATTCAATAGCTCATGATAAAGACTCGGTGAAGTATTTAAAAAAATTTCATCCATTGACTAGGATCATGCAAACATTGGGTATGTCAAGGAAGTAGTGAGCCAAGTTAATGAGACATCCATATGGATGTAGATCCATGAAATTGCACAGATAAGTATTGTAATAATATGAATAATTCTCCTTTGATTTTTGACCAAAAGTGAAATGGTTATGCATGAAATTAGAAATTAATATTGTTGTGGTTTGAGACTGTGTGGGAAAGCACTGAATACCAAGAGTATGGGAAAGAGAAAACTAATAAAAGGAACCAAATTACCGAGACAACTAAAATACAAGGTATGACAGGTGTTAGTGATAAAATAACACAGACGATGGTGTTCCTTTGAAGGGGGAGGGAATTATAACACCCCCTCTCCAAACCCATGATTATCTGTAATTAATTACAATCAAAGATAACCATGTTAAGGATAGCAAACAATGTAAATGTATTAATCTCAAAAACTGACTATGGTTAATGAAGCCTTGAGAAAAAGCCATGATACCATTAGAGGAAAGAGAGGAAACCTAAAAAGGGGGATCATCATGCTAAGATGACCCAATCCTCTTTGTTGAATGTATTTTATTAGGAAATATTTTGTTAATTCCCTTAGCTCTGATTTCAAGACAAAATCATTTAATGAGAAGAGGGTTGGTAGTTGAAAAACCAACCACCCTCAATGAATGGAGATATGGAAGGATTCCTAAGGTGACATAAACTGTGAGCTAGAGAAAAACATGAAAAAAAAACCACGAGCCCCCAAGAATTGACCCATAAGTTCCCTTCTGACAAAAGAAACATGGCACTAGTCGAGAACCTTCCCAAGGGGATAATAGAGAAAAAAGGGATAGGGAATATTTAGGAAAACGTGAGAGGAATTATGAATAGGGGACATAGAAGTAGAGTGCAGGAGAGACATGAGTCTCAAGGAAAAATTTGGTTACATGGCTAGTGGAAATACTATATCCCAACCTAAGCTGAGAAGGTTGTGATCTTGATGCTAGAAAGAATATGATAAACCTTGTAAAGGACTAGGCTAGGTGGGTATCAAAAAATATTGACTAAGAGTGGTATGAAGGGAATAGCCTGCACCTAAAAATATCCCTGAGAACCAGAGAGATATTTTCCTGGTAGTATCATGGCTTGGAACAGGGGTGGCCATAAGGAATATAATAATTTCACCCGAGCCTACAATTGGGTGGAAATGAGAACACCACAATCAATTGGTTGTTTAACTCTGTCATAGAAAACATAAGTAACCCTTATGCTCCTTGTACTGAGTAAAATTAATGAAATGGTGTCTGTGATTGTATTCATGGATGTGTATGATTTATTAATGTATGGACTGTTTTTTTTTCCTGGCAAGTCTATGTACTTGAGTAATGTTGGACCAATGTGAATGTTTGTTTCCTGTGGATTCCTTCATGGATGAATATGTCTATATAGAAAAGATGATTCCTTTCATTATTCACAAGAATGTTATGCTTTGTAATATCGTTTGGTGGAACAATGGCTTGATGCACCTATAATCCTTTGTACTAATGTAAGTGCATACCTAAATGGAAGGATATATGAACAGTGAATCTCTACTTCGGGATAATAGTCAAGGGAAACCCTTGAAAAAACTCTCGAAAAAGGTCTAATTCCATTTTTGGACTATTAATATGCATAAACCCTTTTTTTTAAGCTTCAAGGAATCATAGTCATTGGATCAACACAACGAGTAGATCATGACCCTTCATCGAGGTAGGCTAGTATTCCTGGAGAGGTTGCACCCAAAACCAATGAGGATCATTGATTTATAGGAGGGAGATACATGAGATCCTGGTCATTTATAAGGACTCTTCATGTTTGAGGGCTTGTTGTGGAGAAAGGTCATTGTTGACCATCATATCCATCGAGGAGCAGATCCAGTCAATCATGATCTCTGATCAATGTAAGGAAATATTAAATCTTGGTTGTTGATGTGGAAGGTAAATAGATAACAGTTTTTCTTCAAAGGTGTTGGTTAGAGTGAGTTGTATAGATGAATTCCCATGAAGGAACTTGAAGAGACAACCAGTACCATAGATCATCGTGGATCTCGTTTTAGTGGGACTAAGAGAAGAGATGACATCAAAATGATGTTTCATGTTGATAGGGACTTCCAATGTGTCTAGAGGACAACACAAGTTAGCCTATGATTGAAGGGAGGACCCAGGTGGAGTCCTTATTAGATCATTCCTTAGGACAAGTGTCATCAAAATTGAACCATATGATCCACAAGATAGAAAAATATTGACTGTCCTACATAGGATGTTGTTCAGAGTAATTGTGGATACCCGGAAAGACTGGACTCCAATGGGAGTACTTCGAGGATATATTTTCACTGTTTATCGAAGAGTGGTTGCGATGAATGATAGTAGTCGATTTTTCATAGGTCCTATTATTTCCCTTGGAGAGTTATTACAAATGAAAGTGATTTCAGAGTGATGGAGGATGTAACCTGGTGGTTAGTAGGTAGGACAGGTGCTAACACTTGAGTGGAGAAGATGAGCATAACCATGATGACGTGTACACCACATCAAGTTCACATGGAAGTCCACATGTCAAGCGATGGTCAAGCCACATCTCATGGTATTTTGGTATAGTGAGGGGATGGCTGTGACACGATGTGAGTGCCACATGCCTTGCCAACGTGTCTTGGGGTTGAAAAGTGTTTCCCTAGGAGTGTCCCTAGATCAAGGGTTGTATGATATGGGGGATGATAAACCATATGTACTTGCCCCAAATACTGACCATTATATCTCCAGTGAGGATATACTGACCATCCATCGATATGAGATTCTCACTATTGATGCGTCGGGACAGGAGGAGCTCTGAGAGGAGATCTATGTCATTGATCTGTCGAGATCCAAGGCAGCTCCAAGATGCAATAGGGACTATATATATTGGAAATTCTACCTAATATATGAGAGGATGTGGTGAATAATTGATGACATGGACTGCAAAATTGATAGTCCACGTTTCCATGGAGTTGACATGTATCACCTAGGAATTGGCCAATGGGATGAAGGTGGTCCCATTAGAGGAAGAGGGCTCTTGGATATTCATTCTCAGTTATAGCCATTGGATTTTTTGGGGTTCATCCTAGGAAAATATGGACCATAGATCCTTGACATGTTGTCAGCAGAGGTGAGAGGTGGGTGAAATTGGAGGAAACCTGATCACCGATGATGAAGTCATTGACAAAATGAATATAGTCATCGATATGCCATTGGACAAGAGGAAATATTCACCATTGATCTACCATGATCCTTTTTAAAATAAGAGTCAGGAAGATGATTTCATAAATGACATGGCATGCCAACAAGATAGTTAGAGTGTCCCTAGGGTGTGTTGAGGGGTCCTAAATCCCTTTAACTCAACAACAGGAACATAACTCACCACCAAGGCCTAATTAGACTCTGAAATGTTTGATAGTGGAATGATTCTCCAAATCTTGTGATCCATCCAATTAATAGATGGGATTTACGTAGTGATTGAAAGGATGTCTTCTTGTGAAAGTTCCTCCTTCAATTTGAATGTTCTCTTTTTTGTATTTTCTCTTATAGGTGGGACTGATACAAGATAAATGTTGGTATAAACCAGTTGGGTAACAAAGGAGAATGCTTAACTACTGAAGAAGGTTGATCTTGGGATAAACCTCATGCTCATCATGGAGAAAATGATTCTTACACCTATGACAAACCTAGTACTAATACATCAATTTTCTGGTGTTTCAATTATTGACTGAGATACAATTTATCATAAGAGAACATTCATGCAATAAAATGATGGAAAGAAAAATAGTTTCCTTAGATTTAATCACCAATCACACATTAACAAAATGATTTACTTTCCATCATTAGAGACAAGAACAATAAAAATATTAAATCAGATAACTTATCAATAGATTCAAAGGCTCTTACTCATTAAAACATCCCTTCATGAGATAAAGTCAGAAATAATTCTTCCTTAGATCCAATCACATACACTTTTGATGAAAACAAAAACTTGTCTCAGGTCCTAAACATGACTTCTCAATTAAGGTATCTCTGAAATAGTTCTTTACAATTCCAAAAATGAGGGTCTTTTCCAAAACCATTGACCTCTTCTAACAGGCCGATCCTCTTATTTATAACAAATTATTAACTAAAAATAACTATCAAAAGTGAAAGATGAGTAAAATAAAACATCGCCACATGGCACTTTCATCTCTCAGTATTCTAAGAGTCATAAAATGGTTTCACTTGAGTGGATGAATATTCTCATACTCTGACCATTTGAGGAAGAGTTCCTCACATGTGTTGGAATACGATAATTTGTGTTGGTCCATTGGGGCCGAAAGGATCTCCTTTATTTCCATTGATCATGCCTGATACTTGACCATTTTAGCACTTAATTGTTGTAACATTGTCTTAGCCTTAATCAGGTTCTTCATGAATTGATGTACTTGGCCTGACCCCATGTTCACCACCTTTTTATCTCCACATTCCATGATGTGTCTTGTTCTACATGGAATTTGACTATGTCATGCAAGTTGACAAAGTCCCTGGGTGTGCCGAATTCTAGTAGATTGATATTGGTCTAGCTCCTTTCGTAGTCATCCAATTTCTCTTGGATGTCTTGATGAGGTTCTTAGGCCATTTTCACCCAGTATTCGACTGACTTCCTTATACAGTCGATGTTTTTGTCCCTTAGTACCTGAATTCCATGCTTTTCGGCATCTCGGCCCTGTTGAACCACATTGATGTAATCAATCATTTCCACCGCTTGGTGGGATTTCTCATACCAACTTTCCATGTCCTTTCACATAGCCAATGCCATAAGGGTGTCTTCTTGGAAATCAACTATCCCTACAGTGAAAAGGGGTCTCCCATTCATGAATTAATTGTAGGCATCCTGGAATTCACTTATCAAGAACACCATGGCCTACATGGAGTCCTGATAATATTTCTCCAAATGGCGTAGATGCTCCAACTCCTTCAGTGCAATGGACAAATCCTCTTCATATTTCCTCTCTCTATCTAGGGTGGTATCTATGATTTACATCCCTGCACTGATAAGCTCAGACGTTTTGGCATGCTCTGTGCTAATCAATTTCTCCTCTGCGGTGATGAGGATGGAGCTATCCAGAGTAAGCCTCCTCTTCTTGGTGGTTCTCTTCATTATGGGTTTCCTATTTCGGTCATAGGTGATGGATTGTATATCTATGATCTCATCCACGGGTTCAGGGATTTTCTTCTCTCCCCAAGTAAGTGTGTTTCCTAGCCTCCTTATGGTGTATATATGTTCAAGACTAGGTTCTTGAACCTCTTCTGTATGTCCTGAAAGTTCATCCTATGGTTGTTTCTCATCGGGAGGTAAAGTACTAGCCAAAATTGATGAATAAAGGGTAGGTTCGGTACTTACTTGATAATCATCTATTGAGATGTCAATTTCCTATTGTGGAATTCCTCCTTCTTTCTCACCCGATCCTAGCTCATCCTTTGGGCTATCCACTTGGGTCCCTGGTGTATCGAGTATCTCAATGTCCAAGAAAATTTTGACCTCCTAGTCTCTCTATGGAAGTCCTTGAATTGGAGCATCGAGAAACCTCTGAACTCTCAAGTTTCGTTTCCTCTGTAATCTGTACCAGAGTCACCAGGGAAACCTCTAAACTCTCCTCATCATCATATATAGTTATTAAGTCGTGTAAGGGGTTTGGTGCACTTTCTCTCCCTGATGTTCTCGCTATCTCAGGTTGAGCATAAACTTCCCTTGGTGATCCGACCTATGGTGTTGAAACTTCATGGTAATCTAAGCCGATGATCTCTTCAATTTGTATTGGCTCTAGGTCTCTTGGACCTCCCAGGCTTTCGATTGGATTTTCAACAGGAACCCTTGTCATATCTATGAGGTATGGGCCATTTTCTAGCTGATCAATTAGTCTTTGTGCCTCTGCCACTAAGCACATACCCCTTGTCTGTGCCTATGGTGTCAAGAAAAATCCCCGTCCTTGCACATATGTTGCCTTTACTGCTCTAATTTCTTCGCTGGCTCTGAGGGCCTCTTGAGTAAACTATTTTATTATTTCCACCTGTTCATCCATGCTCATGGCCTTGAAACTGGTCATGTTTGGGTTGGCCATCCTCTGTACCACCTTTTCCTAGTCCTGGGCGTTCTCTGTGAAGACTTCATCCTCAAATTTATCATGGCCATATGGCCAATAGGATGATGCATGTGAAGCATGTTGAAGGACCAAGACTTTAAGATCATTCTTACAGAATCGTCATGTAGGGAACCTAAACTCAAGTTGGCTCAACCCTTCTTGTTTGGCTTGAGCAGTATTCTTTACCAGATAGAAACCCACATGGAAACCATAGGTTATGAAGGCTCATTTCTTGTATTTGACCAATGTGGCGTTATAGCCCTGCAGGATAGTCTGATAACAAATTTCTCCCATGATGAGCTAGACTGGGACATGGGATGGTGGGAGATGTGCTTCTTTATGGACCCCGAACACTCTGATGTAGGTGGGATCATCCAATTACCAATGGCCTACCTTGGATATCATTTTCTTGGTTGTTGCCGATAGCCTTGGGCATTCCTTCTTAAAAAGAATAAAATAAATATAGGCGATGAATTCATCGCATATGAGGGAGTAGGATTTCTTGTACCTATTTTCCCATAGCACTCTAAAGTAGATGCAGTCCAGGATCTTTGAAAAATGCTAGCTCATATTCATGCCATCCAAGACGTTTCTAGCGCAAATGACATCGAGTCAGTACGAGGCCATGTAGAATGTCGATGCCTCTCCTTCCTTCGATGTTTAAGCCTACTGCACAAAGATGCTTAGTTTTTTGGAGATTATTTCTCCCCAGTTGAATCTACACCTAATGATTGCAACTATGTATGCCAAAGGCATCCAATATTTTGAAAACTTGGAGCAATCCTTTTCTCCATATAGCCGGCAGATGAGAGCCATCAAATAAATGTATGTCTCCCTCAGGTTAATTTTCCTGTACCATCCATTTCTCTGATTGGTGAATTTCTTGTCTTCCCTCCACCATGAGGCCATCAATCAGTTGGTGTCATGGAGTTCATAGAACTTCAACATGAAGTCCTTGTTGAGCCGCTCCTTCGAGTCCCTGAGCTTGTAGTATTTCTGGACCTCTATCGAGAGGAAAATTCTAATGCAACCACCATTCTCATCATTAATCAAACATTTATGCATGTCTGTGTGGTCAATGAGCCACTTGAGGACCTCTATGTAGGGGAAAATAGGGTTTCATCTTGCCACCATGTGTAAATATGACCGTCGGATGTTGGGGAACACCTAGTCATTGAGCACACTTATGTCCAGGTTGTTGTGTGGGATATAATCCTAGTGTTCCTCTCTGCTAATCCTGTTGAAGAGATTCCCCCACTATGGGAGCGCTAACTTGGATTTGGTGCTTGCCTCTGTATCGCCAAAGGCTGAAGGCCGGATGAAAACTTTCTTTGTTCTTGTCTTGATAACAGGCTCTGGCCTAGGGGCATACTCTAGTTGCCTTGCGATCCTTGGTAAATAATATTCAGTTGTCGCTAGTTCTTTTAGTTTTAGTGCTCTCAGCAAGCATATTGTGGTTGGATTTATCAGTGACATCGTTCCTCTGAAGCTTGTTAAACCTAGTTTTTTATCATCACGAGGGTCAATTCAATCTTTAGGTTGCTCGTTTTTATCCTTCAGACACTCTGGAATTCTCTTGCGCATAGAATGAATTTGTTCATAATGGTTCAAGATATTTAAAAATATATTACTGCTTTGCATCATCCATTCAAGTCAGGTCATGAGTGAAAATTGAATAAATTTGTCATCGAATATTTAGAACTTGAATTCATCGTGGGTTGACAGTGGAGGCGCATGTGGTGATGTGGTCTATCAGTGTTTAAAAAAAAAATTAATTGTCACACGAGGTAGAAACTAATGCGAGATCAAGTACTAATTAGCTCCCTAAAAGTCCAAAATCTGATCATATCTAATGTTGAAAACATCTTGTCGTGTCACTCTTTCAGTGGGTGGATCGGGGATTGGGGTTGTGCTAAGAAAATTTTCATTGATATTCTCCTACAAAATCTCTGATGTTGATCGATCTTACCATACAGTGCTGATGCAACAACATTGACTCGGAGGTGTGACTCGAACCTAGGGAACCAGGAATGACTTGGGATAGAACTAGACCATACGACCCTCTTATCTGGTAAATAAACATGGCATTGTAAACCAGTGACTTAATTTGCTCATACTAGTCAGAGTCGAGACTTTCCTCAATCCATTCGTTCTAAAACCAACCTGAGCTTGCTGATGCCAAAAAAGTGTCAAGGCTTGACAATCGGAAATAAACCTACGCAAGAACTCTTAGATCGGCTCCCTTGAAAAAGTCCCAATGCCGAAAATGCATCGGGGATTGGCGATCAGAGATAAATTTTCGTGGTCAAAATATTTGTTATGATCCTTTTGGGTGTTCCCCTATCCCGATAAATTGCATCGAGCATTGGCTATTGAAGATTTCTTTTCATTCTTTGTTAATGTCGGTCCTCCTTGTATTCTACCAATGCCTAAGGGGATCGGTTATCCCTCGAGCCTTTATGAAAAAAATTATGCAAACCAGGACTTCCTTCTACCGATGCTAATGAATATCGACACTCGACGATGATTGTTTTTTGAGTGGTTCATTTAATTACTTGAAATATTTCTGACACTGAACCTGAGCGCGTTAGGTTCAGTGTTTGGTTGTCGATTCTCAATTTCGATGTTAAGGTATTTTATATATGGGGTTCCTTAAGTTCAAACAAAACTAAATAAGTGATGAGAGTCATTCAAAATAAACAATGAAAAAACATTTCCCAACCCGAAATCGAGTCAGATAGTGCAGAAACCCAAGTGGTACCCAAAAAGTGAAAATGATGTAGTAAAGACGTGACCACCACCTCGCGCTCCTGCTCACAGGATCGATCAATCATTCCCCGAGTTGAATTAGCTCTTCTGATTCCCTACTAGAATCCCTTCTAAAAACTCGATCCATAGGTCCTTATCCTTCCTCACGGCCTTCTGCACTCCGGCCGCTGCCCTTTCCTCAACAGGGAAAATATACTTTCGGGCTTCGGGGTTTCTTGTTCCCCGATGTCGAGAGTTCCTGTCCTCTCGAATTCCCGAACTCTGATGAGCCAATTTGTCGATACAACCCTTTACGCATTATCTCTCCTGGCTATGCTCTAGTCCACATGACCACTTCTCATAAGACTGCAGCCTTATCCCCTATCGGGGTTTCAGACTTTCCAATGCCGAAATGTACTCGCCCTTAGGATTCGCGATCCGCCGAATCCCGATATGCCGATATGATGACAGCTGGCCCCCACAATGGAGCTTTTCACTTTATTGGGGTTTCACAACCCAAGCGTCCAACCTTCCATCCTTTGGATCCCCGATATACCGATGGGCGAAATCCCAATATGCTGATTACCCGACACACGCGCGAGTCGACTTCTCCACGCCCTGTCACCTCATCGGGATTTCATGACTTCTGATGCTCTAGAAGTCTTTCCCTCGGGATTCGCGAACATCGAACCCCCGATGCGTCGATTTGGCTTTGTATCGGGACTTTCCCCGATAGTCTGGATCCTCGCCACGTGTCCCCAACAGATGGATGGCCCTGATCCAATATCGCGATTTCGGGAATTTCGTTACCCATTTCCCGACTTCTCGACCTTGATATCCCCGATTTCACGAATGCCGATATCCCGATGGCCATGCCTCTCGTCAGGATTTTCAACCTCCTGTTCATGAAGGTAAACCTCATGCAGCTCCTGTCCAATCTGATGACTGACGGGTAATTTTCTCAAGATCTGACGGTTCAAATCATCTCTTCTCCTGCGCACTTACTCTAGAGGCTAAACTCTTCTCGCCTTCACCCGATCCAACAGCTAATGGGTATCTGAGTGAGATTCGACAACTGACGATCTCCTCTTCTGTGTGATCTCTCTGCTCCTTCCTAGATGTAAAAACCAACGGTCCATATCCCTTTCCTCCAGCCGATCTGACATCTGTTGTGCTCCCTCCTGAGCTTGCGCACTTTCTTCCTGCACTTGGAAGAATTCCAAGTTCCTCAAAGGCATCGACCTTTGCTCTATTTCTGCGAGCTCCTTAGCTTTAAGCTTCACTGTGCGTATGAAACGCTGTCGCTCCTGAGCTTTTCTCCTTTTGAATCCTTGAAGGATTCTTCAACTCCTGCTCCTCTGCAGAGTATTCACGCACACACAATGTTGTCTCTCCTGAGCTTCTCAAATGCTCAGACCCCTAAGGGATTTTATCCTTCTTCCTTCTCCCTCAGATGGAGAATGTAATGCCCTCCTGGCTAGTCTTCACTCAAGCAACCTCTTGCTGAGCTCTATCAGGGTGTTCAACAACTCTGTGAAGATCCCTCAGTGGATTCTTCCTCTAAATTCTATAACTCAAAGAGTTCTCTTCTCTTCTGTGCCTGTCTGCACACTGACTCAAATGCCCACCTGGCAGAGTATATTTTCACAGAACGTTCAACAGTTATGTCCTCTTCTGTGCACCCCTTTCACTTGCTCAATTCCCACTTGGCAAAGCTCTCAGAATCCTTAGTGATTCTGGTTCCTCTTTTTGAACTCACAACAAAGTTCTTCTCAATGCACCACGGTGCATATGCTCAATGCCCACTTGGCAGAACTTCACAGAACTCCTCAGAGCTTCTGTCTACAACTGTGTCTCTCCCACATAGCCTTGTCTCCAAGGTGTTCAAAAACCTTGAGGTCTTTCATGAGTTGTTGATTCCAGTTCTTGTGCTGCATCACGTCCTTGTCTGAACCTGCAGAATTCAGAAGTGCGACCTCTGTGCACGACTATCATAACCCATAGTGTTCTGTCACAGCCTCCTGGTATGAAGCCTCAAATACCTTCACCTGAAATCAAACACACTCCTGCAAATGCAAACCTACAGCATACAAGAACACTCACAGACATTCATTCAACAAAGAAATACATGCAGGAAAAACTGCTATTTGTATTAAATGGAAAATGCCTGTTTATACAAGGTTCTCCTAAGCACAGCCTGTAACAAGGTATCGACTCCTTCTTCTGCTCTCTACTCAAAGATTCTCTTCTATTCTATCCTCTCTACTTTCTGACTCTACTAAGGAGATACTAAAAATCTCTTTTACTTGAGGGGGCTCTTAGATCTCTTCCCCCAATCTACCTACCCTATTCAATTACATTGAATAGTTGTCTAGTCCAGAATCGGATCTAGATCTTAGCCTTTCAAAACATTAAAGGCCTATCTTATCTACAACCTGCACAAAGGCACGGCTTCACAGCTCAACAAATTAAACATTTAATTACATTCAATTCAAATCAAAATGAGGACTGCGCCTCTCTTAAGCTTTGAATGCGTTCACTTGATGTGGTTGGCTGACGTGGAGAGATGCTCCTGCATCATACTCCTCAGCTGCAAAATTCATGAGCTCCTGCTCATGAGCTTCCCATCTCTGATGTTGAAATCCTCCTGGATCCCAAATCATCCTCTGGAGTTGTTCATCTGCTCCATATCCTTGCTGGTGCTCCCTTCTTTTTGCTCAACCTCTCCTTGCTGGTAGTCCTTGCTGACCTTAACATCAGCCTTCTGATCTCCTCGATCACTTCATCCAACTGCTCCAGTGGCGGGTGCTATTTTTGCAGTCTCCCTAGCTGCAAAAAATTTCTACAATTGGGTAGATCATCATGATCTCCCATGATTTCTTCTTCATTAGCTTCCAACTTCACCTGTTGGATGTGCACGCTCTGCACTTTCACCCTTCTCTCCAGCGTTTCTATCTGTTCCCACAGATCAAAAAAAACAAATGTTGTATGCCTCTTCTTCTTATGCTACTGCAAACTCCCATGTTGCAGTCTTTTCAGCTTCCTGGCTGAAAATATTGTGCCATTCCTCAGAATGCTCATTTTCCTCTCCTCCTTGGGTAGCCTAAGATATCTTCTCCAATTCTTCTATGACAGTCCCAACTGGCTTTCCTTCTGCTACTGTTGTTGCATCTGCAACACATATTTCTACCTCCCCTCGGGCAAATGGTAGGAATATCTGAATTCCGCCAATCATCAGAAGATTTCTCTGATCTTCCTCCTTTTTCAGCTGCATCTACTGATCTAAATCCATCTTCGAGCTCATCTGCTCTGTTAGGTATTCTGACTAATCCCAACTCATCTACTCATCCCTGCCCATCTGGCAATATGGGATTTTTTCACTTCCCTCTTGGCAGATTATGAGATCAATTGATACCATCTTCATCAACACTCCTTGCTGAATTGAACTCACCTCCAAGTCCATGAGACTTTCAGATAGTCTCGAATGCTTATCTCTTCCCTCCTGGCAATCCGAGATGCTTCTGCTGCCCTCCTGGCAGTCTTCGAGATCCCACAACGACCTCATTTCATTGCCCAGCTGGCAATGTGAAATTCCTTGGTTGTCCTCCTGACAGTCCGTGAGATTCTGCAGGGATCTCAACTCGTCGCCCACCTAAAAAACTGGAATTTATTCTCTGCCCTCATGGAAATTCTTGAGATCTTCAGTTGATCCCATTTCATTCTCTGTGTCATTGAGACCTTTCCCAGTCTCTAGTTCACACATCTGAACCATTTCTTCTTCTGTTCCATTGAGGGTTTTAGCATACCTCAACCACCCTCTTAACAGCCTGCGCTGCCTTATGACCATCAACCCCTTCACTGGCCATTTTACCTTCAGATTCTTCATGGGCCATTCATATACCCATCTCGACTTGGATTTTTGCTGCATCCACAATGCAAGCTTTTCTATTTCTTTCTTTATATCAGTGAGCTCTTCATATATATCTTCTTGGCTCCATAGCTCTGAGTTTTTCTTTCTAGCATACCTACGGCCTTCAGTAGCCATGTTGTTGTCCCTGTCTGCTCTCCTAGCAAACCTGTTGTTGTAACTCTGCACCCTGAGTGTTTCCAACTTCATCCTACAGTCCTGTTGACTTGTTATGGACTGTTTCCTACCTGCAAACAAATCCTTACAGAGTTTCAGTACTCTATCTTCTTCCTTTGCCTCCCTTGCCTAAAATATACAGACAAGAATCAAGCTCTGATACCACTTGATGTAGTAAAGACGTGACCACCACCTCGCGCTCCTGCTCATAGGATCGATCAATCATTCCCCGAGATGAATTATCTCTTCCGATTCCCTACTGGAATCCCTGCTAAAAACCCGATCCATAGGTCCTTATCCTTCCTCACGGCCTTCTGCACTCCGACCGCTGCCCTTTCCTCAACAAGGAAAATATACTTTCAGGATTCAGGGTTTCTTGTTCCCCGATGTCGAGAGTTCCTGTCCTCTCGAATTCCCAAACTCCAATGAGCCAATTCGCTGATACGTCCCTTTATGCGTTAGCTCTCTTGGCTAGGCTCTAGTCCACATGACCACTTCTCATAAGACCGCAGCCTTATCCCCTATCGGGGTTTCGGACTTTCCAATGCCGAAATGTACTCACCCTTAGGATTCACGATCTGCTGAATCCCGATATGCCGATATGATGATAGCTGGCCCCCACAATGGATCTTTTCACTTTATCGAGGTTTTACGACCCAAGCATCCAACCTTCCATCCTTTGGATCCCCGATATACCAATGGGAGAAATGTCGATATGCCGATTACCCGACATACGTGTGAGTTGACCTCTCCACACCCTGTCACCTCATGAGGATTTCGCGACTTCTGATGATCCGGTAGTCTTTCCCTCAGGATTCGCGAACGTCGAACCCCCGATGCGCCGATTTTTCTTTGTATCAGGACTTTCCCCTATAGTCTGGATCCTCACCACATGTCCCCAACAGATGGATGACCTTGATCCAATCTCATGATTTCGGGACTTTCGTTACCGATTTCCCGACTTCTCAACCTCGATATCCCTGATTTCATGAACGCTGATGTCCCGATGGCCATGCCCCTCGTCGGGATTTTCAACCTCCTGTTCACGAAGGTAAACCTCGTGCAACTCTTGTCCAATCTAACAGCTGGTGGGTAATTTTCTCAAGATCTGATGGTTCAGATCATCTCTTCTCCTATGCACTTACTCCATAGGCTAAACTCTGCACGCCTTCACCCGATCCAACGGCTAATGGGTATCTAAGTGAGATGTGACGACTAACGATATCCTCTTCTGTGCACTCGCTCTTCTCCTTCCTAGACGTAAAAACCAATGGTCCAAATCCCTTTCCTCCAACCGATCTGACGGCTGCTGTGCTCCCTCCTGAGTTTGCGCACTTTCTTCCTGCACTTGGAAGAATTCCAAGTTCCTCAAAGGCCTTGACCTTTTATTTGTTTATGTAAGCTCCTTAGATTTAAGCTTCTTCACACATATGAAACGTTGTCCCTCCTGAGCTTTTCTCCTTTCGAATCCTTGAAGGATTCTTCAACTCCTTCTCCTCTGCAGAGTATTCACGCACACACAGTGTTGTCTCTCCTGAGCTTCTTAAACGCTCAAAACCCTAAGCGATTTTATCCTTCTTCCTTCTCCCTCAGATGGAGAATGTAATGCCCTCCTAGCTAGTATTCACTCAAGAAACCTCTTGCTGAGCTCTATCAGGGTGTTCAACAACCCTCTGAAGATCCCTCAGTGGATTCTTCCTCTAAATTCCAGAACTCAAAGAGTTCTCTTCTCTTCTGTACCTGTCTGCACACTGACTCAAATGCCCACCTGGAAGAGTATCTTTTCACAAAACATTTAGTAGTTCTGTCCTCTTCTGTGCACCCCTTGCACCTGCTCAATACCCACTTGGAAGAGCTCTCAAAATCCTTAGTGATTTTGGTTCCTCTTTCTGAACTCACAACAGAGTTCTTCTCAATGCACCACAGTGCATATGCTCAATTCCCACTTGGCAGAACTTCACAGAACTCCTTAGAGCTTCTGTCTACAACTGTGTCTCTCCCACATAGCCTTTCCTCCAAGGTGTTCAGAAACCTTGAGGTCTTTCCTGAGTTGTTGATTCCAGTTCTTATGCCACAACACGTCCTTGTCTGAACCTGCAGAATTCAGAAGTGCAACCTCTGTGCATGGCTATCAGAACCCACAACATTATGTCACACCCTCCTGGTATGAAGCCTCAAATACCTTCACCTGAAATCAAACACACTCCTACAAATGAAAACCTACAACATACATCTACAACATACAAGAACACTCACAGACATTCATTCAACACAGAAATACATGCAGGAAAAAATGCTATTTGTATTAAATGGCAAATGCCTGTTTATACAAGGTGTTCCTGAGAACGGCCTATAACAAGGCCTCGACTCCTTCTTCTACTCTCTACTCATAGATTCTCTTCTATTATATCCTCTCTACTTGCCGACTCTACTAAGGAGATACTAAAAATCTCTTTTACCTGAGGGGACTCTTAGAGCTCTTCCCCCAATCTACCTACCCTATTCAATTACATTGAATAACTGTCTAGTCCAAAATTGGATCCAGATCTCAACCTTTCAAAAAATTAAAGGCCTATCTTATCTACAGCGTGCGGAAAGGCACGACTTCACAGCTCAATAGCTTAAACATTTAATTACATTCAATTCAAATCAAAATGAGGACTGCACCTTTCTTTAGCTTTGAATGCGTGCGCTTGACGTGGCTGGCTGGCTAACGTGGAGAGATGCTCCTGCATCAGAAAACCATTGAAAAGGATTTTTAGGGTGTGTTGAGTGCTCAACAAATGGAAACTTACTGGGCGAAATAAGAATATTTGTTCCTACCTCGAGCTCAACTAATGCAAAAGCTGGTTAAGAATTTAACTGGTTTTTTATCACAACCTCTTCTATCCTTGCGTTTGAAATTCTTCAGTTGGTGCATCTAGGCCTGCCTATGGTGTTTCAGCCTTTATTCCACCATTGTTTCCTATAACCATGACCCACTCACTTTTTGACAAGAGTCGAGTAAAGAATTCACTAGCACCAGGCCTTTTAGTTATCATCATTCACTTGCTACGGTGTTTCTCCGCTTCCAACGAGTGTCCATAGCCCCGAAAAAGTCACCCTGACTTCACAAACCTTTCTCCGCTACCAGCGAGCATACATATCCCCAAAATATTTATTTGCATACCCTATCCTACTTTGCACTCATTTGATATAATTGATTTATTTCATCAAAATTCCTCGAGTGAGTGGGAGAGGAGGATGTTTGTTATTTGCAAAATGAGATGGTTAAGGTAATTTTTTTCTAGATCTGGCTCGAGGTACATGTATTCCTTTCTAGATTTCCATCTTTCCCTTCAGGTTTTACCAGACCACTAGGCAGACACTTCATCACTTTGCCAAGGTTGTTTATTTTCACAGGTTAGATACATAACTCGTTCAAACCACCACAATTCTCCCAATGCTTCTTGTGTTATATGTAATCATGAGTTAGGAACAGAGTTCATCATATCACATGAACTAAGGTCGACAAATTCTTTGCTAAACAAAAACTTCAGAAGCGCAGAAAGTACTATAACAAGAAAAACCAAAAAATGAAGAACTCCGCAATCAACCTACCTAAAACAAAATATCATGAAAACACATAGATTTTTTTTTAACATAAATATTGTTTTAAGGATTGTCCATTCACCGGGAGGGCGTCAGGTTCCCCCTTCATATTTTGAAACTGATACATGCCTACACCATTTTTATTGGCTACTTGAAAAGGTCTCACCCATAGATTTTGAAACTTCGAATGTTTCCCCTTCGACTCATTTTCTCTGTCACATTTCAGGACTAATTCTCCTACTTCAAAATTATTCTTTTTTGCCTTATGCTTATCAAACAACCTTTTAAATATCTGTTGATGAGATATGAAATTTGATTTTTATTTCTCCCTTTCTTCTTCCAACATGAGGAAGGTATCAATCCTTTGTTGTATAATTGATGAGGGTTGTCCTCTAGAATCTTGAGCAAGCTAAAGAGATGGAAGATATATCTCGTTCAGGAGAATGGCTTCATGTCTGTATACTCGAAAGTATGGGGAATTCCATAGATCTTCCTTGGGTGTTACTCTATCATCCCATAAGCTATTATGAAGTGAACTATGCCAATTCCTCTGGTTGTTTGCAACTGTTTTCTTTAATATCCTCACTAGGTTATTATTGGTTGATTCTTCAACCCCATTCCATCATGGACAGTAGTTTGCAGAGTATCTGATTATGATTCCTTTGTCTAAAGAAAACTCTATTAATAAGGTGGAAGAAAAGTAAGTGGAATTATCGAAAACAAGGATGGAAGGCATACCAAACCTTGTAATCAGTTTTTTTTCTATGAATTGGGTCACCACATTTTCATTTACATGGGTCAGAGGGACAACCTCTTCCCATTTCGTGAAATAGTTTGTGGCAGTGAGTATGTATCTATGATGTTTTGAGGAACTTAGTGTAATTTCTCCTATAATATCTAACCCCCATTGTTCAAATAGCCTGGAGACAGCCACATGTTGAAGTGGGGCAACTGCTCTCTTTTCCCTCCCTACGCTCATTTGACAAGTTTTACAGTTCCTAGTGTATGTGTGAGTGTCCCTGAACATAGTAGGACAATAAGAGCTATCTCTCAGTATTTTGTGAGCGGTGGTATTCCCTGTGAATTTTCCACCTGCATGTCCATCATGTAGCTCCTTTAGAACCTTGTCTGCATCTTCACGTTTGAGACATATTAAAATTACCCCATCATAATTAACGCAGAAGAGTATTGAATTTATGAGGCGATATTGTGTTGATTTTAACCTGAGAGCTCTCCTTTCCGTAGGGTTTAAGTTCTATGAGAAAGTCCCATGATGCAGGAGATAAGTTAGTTTCTCATACCAAGACTCTTTCCCTGGGGAGACATATGAAGCTTCACAAAACCATAATACCAATTCATTCTCCCATTTAGGCTCTTCATTTACTTGGTCCTCTGCTTCAACTACCAGTTTACATAATCCTTCTCCCTTAACCAGTTTAGCAGGTTTTATATCTAGATCAAATACTTGGACCATTTCTATCCAATTTCCTCTTCTTTCCCCCATCTCCTATTGAGTGAATAGGGATCAGATTGTAGGGTGATGCATGATGAATTTGGTATGCTTTTTTAGGATGTAAGATCTGAAGTGTTTCACTGCCTTGTATACTGCATAAGCATGCTTCTCTATAGCAAGGTAATTTAGTTCAGCCCCTTGGAGATTAGTTCTCATAAATGAGACCGAGGCCTCATTGTTGTCATCATCCTTTTGATTCAATACTACAACTAATGATTGGTTGGAGAAAAAAGTATGGTCGATTAAAATATATGCTATCTAATTCGACATTTAATTGCTAACTCAGGGCTCATAAAATTTGAGGTGCCAACACTGTATGTATGGATCTAGAGCTCTAATATAACCTAGCCTAGCCTCCTCTAATCTAATAAATTCAAATAATGAAGAGATTTTAAGAAATTCTAGAATTATGAACTATTTACCCTAAGCAACTTCAAATAAGGAATTGATGGACTATTTCTATATAAGAAAATAACAATATATTTTAAATCTAGTTAATCTATTCATGTTTTTTTAGTAAGCAACAACAAGTAAGCTATTTATCTTTGAGCAAATAAGAAAGTAAACAACTAAACTATCTAGACAATTTTGACAAGTGAACTCTATTCTTAAAAAGAACTCATAACCATTTCTATTCTACAAAGAGCAAACATTAATTGAAGCAAATCCACAAACCCATAACTAACACTAATTATAAATTCTAATTCTAATTCATAACTAAAATAACATTGAAAATAGTTTGTATAGAAATCTACAAACTCAAAACTAATTCAAGAAAATTTACAAACTCATAAAATCGTGATTAAAAATATTAATTCAAATCCACTCTTCCAATTAAAATTGCAATTCAAATCCGCAACTGAGATTTAATAATCTAAACTAAACTAATCCTATCATTAAAACTTAGATTTCAAACTAGAATGCTTTTAGAAACATAACCCTGAAATCTATTTCTATCCTAGAATACTAAAACAATATTAATGAGCCAAAGAGATCTATGAAAACATAACTGAACTGATAATTAAATCTAGCTTGACTACGACTAATAAAACTTGCAATTATTAATCCATTGAAGCTTGCAAAAGAAACTCTGTCTACACTAATCCTCTATTTAAATACTACTATGTTTTAATCTGCAGACACCAATTTAAAACTTCAATACATAAACTGAGTTAGTATCTTGCATGCCAATTGCTAAGAAATAAGAAACACAACATGACAAATAACCAGATCCTATAAGCAATCTGCAAAAGATGAATTAGAAAATTAAATTACAATCAACATATACAATAATTAAAACTAAAAGATACATACAACAAGTAAATGAAGTAAATTATAACTAAGCAAATGAAATACATGATATAGTTATCTATACAGTCACCCAGACCACTAGTGCCCCCCCCCAGCAGGTCGTGGCTACTCTTCAATAGAAAAACACAAGCTCAAATAAAAACGATTCTACCATTAATTAAAAAACGCAGTCTGGAACATAAGTTTGCAAAATAAGTCTGAATTACACAATGAAACTTCTTCTTAAAAGTTATGTCTTCTCCTCTGGTCTTTCCACCGCTAGTGGTATTTATAGGCGAATAAAGTTCGAGAGGTCGACCATTGGAAGGATTGACCTCCTCTAAAAATGGAAAATACATTAAATGTTCTCAAACATCTTTGGCTTCTAGAAAATCCATGAGCCACTTAACGATTAGCATAACTTCCTAATCTGAGATGTCATGAGCTCTGTAGCTAGAGGCCACGAGGGGGCACATTGAAGCAAACTGAATTTAGCTCAAAATCATTGTAAAACATTGATTACACATAACTGGTATAAATCCATGATGAATTAATACAAAATCCTTTGAAAACTCCTTCAAAATGGTCAATAACATATATAATATCGGTGAAAAAATGATTCAACCATCGCAACAAAACAATCAAAATAGGATCCCAACATTACCCCCATGCCTAAGGATTTGCAGGTCCCACTGCAAACAAAAATGAATTTCCCAACATAACTAGACTTGCGAAGGAGGGGGCATATTAGCTTTAGAAGCTTCTCCCTCTTGTCGTGAAGAATTTGTTTTGTGGATCTTATGATGTTTCAATTGTGCTCAGAGGCTATGATTTTCATTGTCATTTGATCAACCAATCATTGGAGAGAATTCACTTTTTCTTGTAATATAACATTGTCGTGGTGGAGATGCCTATCCATAGTCTCTTTGTCTTCCAATTGTTACAGCAAATGAACATGTTTGTGTTGTAATTTTTCAATAACTGGAGTATGATCAGATGTTTCAGAGGAGGGCTTGGATCCCTGGATGGATGTAGAGGGTCTATCATCTTTGGAAGATGATGTAGAAATAGGTTCGGATTTTACTATTCTATTGGGTGCCAATTCTTCTGCAAAAACTTCCCTAAGTATTTTATGGGTCTTTCATGATCAAAGTATACTTGGATAGGATCTGAAGTGCTTGGGGATTTTACATTAGGCTTTCCACTTTCACTTCGGTTACTTCTTCGAAAATATTCCCCTTTGAACCGATTGGCTCCTCTTCTATTTGTAGGGACTAAACGAAAATCTTGTTGAATTTCCTCTTGTAACTTCTTGGATTGAGAATCAATAGGTGCTGAAGGAATTGGAGAGTTATCAATAGGCCTTTTAGTTTTCTTTCCCGATGAGGCTGTTGGTTAATCAACAAGTTTCTTGGTATTTTGTTCAGACAGAGAGATAGTTTGAGTGGGAGGGTTTGGAGTCTGTTAGAGTCCAATAGTCACCAGTGATCAAATGTAATCTTTCAAGGTTATTGTTGGGGCCCTAGATCAAATGTTTATATTTTCAAATAAAATTTTACATGCCTTTCTATTGTCAAATGATTCTTGAGCCATCTCCTCCAATATGTCAACACGACATTGAAGGCACCGTTGCAGCAAAATCTGAAAAGGATAGAGAGTATTGTCTTGGCAGAGTCAATGAACACCTGGAGATGCTCCTGAAAAATGCCAAAAGGAACATTAATATTTAGAGACACGTGTTTAGGCACTGCTACATCAGAAAATGGATCAGGAAAAGTCACTCAAAAGTGTTCTACAAGACCACGCTGTGCTTTTGACTCTATTTTTGGTCATCATTTTCAAAAGAGGGTTTTGACCAAATAAAGATTCATTTTGGAAAAAAAAAGGGATTTTTTTTCTAAGTAAATACCAAATCACAATAACCTCCCTCATTTTTTACACATGTATCATATATTGGAAGATATTTAACTTTCTTGGAGGCCTATTTCAAAAAATCAAATTCTCCAATTTAATTTTTTGTTTTAGTCATTATTTTGTGGAACATATTCTAAGAACATGGGAATTAATTTCAAAAACCTGAGAGAAGTTGTTCTTCACAACAACTATAACTAAAAAAGCCTCTCCTTGTTTTGTAAAATGTTTTTATGGTTAAAGAGTTATCACTCCATCTTTTACCCCTATTTTTTCACTGCACTTCTTTCAAAGTCGCTAGGCTTTGGACAATTTGTTTTCGAATCAATTTTGAAGGAGTTAGATGTAGGTTTTTTCTTGTATTAGTGAATCCAGGGTGTAGAGTACATATTAATATTTCCATTCATAATTTTTTCATTTAAAAAAAACTCATCGAGGAAGGCCTCCAAATCATCCTCCAAAGTTGTTTCTCTTCTGCTACAATTTGCTACCATTTTCATGCTTTCCTAGGATTGTTTCATAAGATTATAAGCATAATTCAAATTTATTTGCTCTTTTTTGGATGAAACTGTCATGTTATGTTACAAATTCTTCTGATGAATGGATTCATGATCTCATTCCCATTTTGAAACTCACCTCATCTACCCTATACACAATGACAAATCCTAATTTTTTAATAGTCTGTAAATGACCAAATAAACCAGTTAAGTAGTCTGTCAAAGAAATGGACTATTGTATTACTGAGAGGGGGGGTGAATTAGTAATAGAGAAATTTAATCCTTTTTCACCATAAAATTAAAGTGTAGCATTATCATCCAATAGTTATAGAGTAAATAAACAATGAAAAAATGAGAAATCACACACATACATAGTACACCGGTGTTTTACGTGGAAACCCAAAGTGGGATAAAACCACATAATGATTTTTATTATATGTATTTAAGAATTACATTCATTGGAAGCACCAAATTCCTTTGTTTTCTAGTTGCAACTGGAAGGAGGCTCCAACCCTCTAGTTTCTCAAGCTACAACCTGAAGGAATCTCCAACTCCCCAATTCTCTGGCTATAACTAGAAGGAGGCTACAACCCCCTATGTTCTCTAGATACAACCAGAAGGTGGCTAAAACAACTTGTCCTTGCCCCATACAACCACCCTGACATAGAAGTAGAATGATGGAACCACTGTCACACTATCACTGTGAGATATACTGATGTAAACATGTGCCAATCAACCTACACCAAAAACATTGTACCAATAACCTGAACCATGCATCAAAATGTACCTCAGCCTGTAATCAAATTGTACCATAAACAAGTGCATCAACCATGCACCAAACTGTACCAAACAACTTGTAATCAACTTGTACCATAAACAAGTGCATCAACCATGCACCAACCTGTACCTCAATATGTACCATGAACAAGTGCATCAACCATGCACCAAAATTGTACCTCAAACTATACCATGAACAAGTGCATCAACCATGCACCAAACCTTCACAAATAACATGTCACAACAACCTATCGAAACAACCTATCACAACAACTAGTCTCATCAATCTTATCCACCAAATCAGATCTACTAACGCAGATTAATCACCAAGACAACTCTCAAAGATGTGCATCAACCAAGAATAACACAACAACTTATAATCATCACCAAGATCAATATGTTCTTCTAATAATATACCAATACAAGTATGCTACATCATTCATAAACCATGTGTCAAAAATAATACTAACAAGTACCTCCAACCATGCACCAAGTATGTACAAATCATGTATCAACTACTCATCAACTATGACTCATAAAGATGTACCAACATCATCAACTATACACCTCATGTATGTGCCAACTCATCAACTACTTGTCTCAACCATGTACCCAACATGTACCTCAACCAAAATACCTCATCAATTTCATCATCCAAATATGATTTGTAACTCTGTAATAGACCTGGTGTATATCATCACATACCTGCAAACCTTCCTTAACATTAACAACAAGAGACTAGGATTTTCATCAAACTTTACTTTAGTCTCACATGACTAGTTTTGGATTAGTCAACAACCCTAACTTAAAATAATCATAACTATGTACTTGTAATGAATAAAGATACGAAAATAGTACAAATTGTTCTTCAGTTTGTTTTATGCAATTCCTCCAAGTGTCACTACTTGGAACCTCACAGAAAATGAGTTATAACAAAAATTATATACCTTGTTGAATTTTCGCTTATTCTAGATAGCGAACGTGTAGAGCATGCCCCGCACAAAATATTTGTTTTATGGATATGAAAATTTTAAATAGACAAATGCAAATTGTAATCTAACCAACACATTTTTTCTTACTGAATTTGGATCTGTTATGAAGAAGTTATGACGTGTTTACCCGAAACACCTATTTTAGACTAGTTTCAGGACTAGCCACAAACCCTATTTTCCATGGAGTGTAACTCCAAAAATACAATGACCCACAAGAGGAAATTTGTACCACAACTACTAGGATATGTTTCCTCAATGACCTATCAATTTTAAATTATGAATCATTCTAGAAAAAAAGTCATTGTGAAAATGGTGAGATGACCTATAAATAACATACCTTAGAAAGCATCATCAAAATAATTTATCATCCCTTGACTTTAGGCCTTCTTTACTTCACCTTCCCTCTAAAATTCGGCTTAGATATATTTTGGTTACCTTAGTCACTTGTATATATTCAATATGATCAAGTGTGATATAAAATGATAGATCCTTGCCTCTTATTTATACTTCCATGTAGCTTCCTCAAGGGGCTACCTTTTAACCATCTTAACCCACTTTCCTTATTTTAGGGTTAACCAACTTCTAACCACTTGTCCAATTAATAATTTATCCATTAAATTTATTATTTAAATAATTTTTTTGTATCCATTTTAAATTATAGTACACTCATCACTTCACTTTACCTCAAGGGGTTACCTTCTAACCATCTTAAACCACTTTCCTTATTTTAGGGCTAACCCACTTCTAACCACTTATCAACTTAGTAATTTCTCCACTAAATTTATTATTTAAAGAATTCATTTTGTATTCAATTTGACGTATAGTACACTCATCACTTCACTTTATTATTTACCTTCTAAAATCTCTTAAACCAATTTGACTACTTTGACCTTTTGGGGCTTCTAGATGACTCATGA
>ML819789.1:22165-41144 GCA_009831015.1 Picea engelmannii | reverse complement strand
TTGACTACTTTGACCTTTTGGGGCTTCTAGATGACTCATGAGGGTTCTCGAACTTCACATGGCCATAACTCTCTAATCGTGAGGAGTTATGTGATGTTCCACATACCACTGGAAATGGAATGACATGTAATATTCATATAGAATAGTATTTCCTTCGAATATATCAAAACGTATACCATTATCCATCAAACAAACTTGGGTCCATTACCCAAACCCATGTTCTCCAAGTTCTCATGGTCATAACTCTCTAACCGTGAGGATTTATTTGGTGTTCCACATACCACCGGAAATGGAATGACATGTAATATCCATCTAGAATAGTCTTACCTTAAAATATATTAAAACTCATACCATTACACATGAAACAACCTTGGGTCCATTACCCAAACCTTTGTGCTACCAAAATTCACAACCAAACTTTCTCCAATAGTTGACATCAATCAATAAGGGTTGACATCAATATACAATATCACTTTCCAATGGTTGAAATCAATGACAACGAACAATCCGTAGCAACTATCCATCATCCTAAGGCAATTGTATGGCAATCTCCCCCTTTAGCATTGATGGCCACACCAACATTGATGTCAACACTTAGTCATGATAAAATTCATGCTTATACTCCTAATCAATGTTTCTATCTCTCCCCCTTTGGGTATCTCCCTTTGGGGTTTCTCCCCTTAATGAACTCTCCTTGGGGTTGCTCCCCCTATCTACATGCCTTTGGTTTTTCTTTGTGTTTATAAGCCTATGATTACTCTCTCTCCCTTAATATGAATAATATCTCCCCCTTTGACAAGGGGTATCACTCTGAAGTGATATCACTGAGTATTCCCTTGTGAAAATCACTCCCCTTGGAAACATGCATCTATGCTCTCTGTCCAAGCATTTACCTTTTCATCTGATAAATCTCTCCCCCTTTTTCGTATTTATGGTGCTTCCTCGTGTACATCTAATACATATAAGATAAGAATTTAAAAGAATTCACTTTGGACTAGAAATTACTCTTAGTCTTTGGTGAATATACTCAAGGGATCCCCTTGGAAGCAGTTCTGTAATATGTATGCCACTTGTTCTTTTGTTCCCACATGTTCAACTCTTGTGTTATTATCTGCAACCTGTTTCTGTAGAAAGTGATACTTGATTGGAATGTGCTTCATCTTAGAGTGCATCACTAGGTTCTTTGAGATACTAATGGCGCTTGTATTATCACAATATATTGGAATGGGCTCATCATACTCAACCTATATATCTGTCAATGTTTGTTTCATCCATAGAAAGTGTGTACAACATGTTGCTGCTACAATATAATCTGCCTTGGCTGTAGATAAGGATATTGATGATTTTTTCTTTCTTAGCCAAGATACTAAACACTCACCCAAGTAGAACGCTACTCCATTGGTGCTTCGCTGGTCATCAATACAACCTACCCAATCTTCATCTATGTAGGAAATAAGTGATAGATCCTTTCCTTTTGGATATCATAATCCAAACTCTTTTGTTCCTTTGAGATATCTAAAAATCCTCTTCACTGCTAATACATGTGATTCCTTTGGTGCTGCTCGAAATAGTGCCACCTGTCCAACTACATGTATTACACCTGATCTGGATGTTGTCACATATAGTAAGCTACTAATCATTGACCTATATTGCCTCTATTATGTAGACTTTGAATCATCATCTTTTCTCAACTTGCAATTGGTTTGCATAGGAGTGGTAACTGGTCTGAAATATTCCATTCTGAACCTATTTAGAATTTCTATGATATACTTAGTTTCAGAAATAAAAATTCCTTGGTTTCTTTGACATATTTGAAGACCCAATAAGAAGGATAGTTCTCCAAGTAATGAAAATTCAAATTCATTATGCATATCCTTTGCAAATTTATGGCTTAACCTATCAATAGTACTTCCAAAAAAATATCATCAACATAAATTTCAATTAATAAAATATTACCTTGAGTTACCTTGATGTAGAGGTTGCTGTCTATGCTTCCTTTCCATAGTTTGTAGGGAGTTTTGCCATTGTTGTTTCTAAGAATTACTCTGTTTTTAATGTGAATTGATGTATGCACTGCATGTGTCCAAAAAATATCTGTCAATTTCGAATCCATTAGCATTGTTCAAGCCATTTCCTGTTTAATTATCATCCATTATGATAATTTTACTTTGTCTCTGAACCACTCTTTGAAACAATATATGAATCCATGATCTCTTCCATACTATCCAAGAATATACTTGCACAATTGTCCATAATGCTGACCCATTTATCACTATACTATCATGAAGTCTTGATTAATCCATCAAATTGTACTTTTGCTAACTGACTACTCTGGATCCATCTTCTCAAACTCTGCAAGATGCTCGAAGGATGGTTCTTTGGTCTGTCACAGCTATCACATAGACTCCCCCTGTCTAATATTCATATTACTTGGGAATCTCTTAGTTGGATGGCTCAGAACAATTCCTTCTCTGATCTGTATTCATCATCATCTTCATTGGTAGATTCATCATCATCTTCATTGGGAGATTCATTATCTCTATGAGCTCTGACTTATTTCTTTCTGTATGTTGATTCATCTTTCACTAAAATGCCTGAAAGTACAATCTCTTGAACTTGTTCCTTATTTACCTATCCTTCCTTTCTTTCAGTTATTTTCCAAACCTTTATATATCTGACATCTTTATTTTTCTCTGTAGAATTTTCTTCATCTCATTTTATTTCCAATCTTGCGATATCTGGTACTTGGTCTTTGTGTTACACATTATTTTCGTCATCCCTATGATCGTTAATGATGTAAACCTACTTGTTGCCTTTAGAGGTTGTTATCCACAATTTTGGTCATCGTGACGATGTTATGATGATGTTATGATGATGGAAAATCAAGCTCTTCGCTAAGGACATTTTCCTGAGGAAAGTTACACTTGTCTGCTTCCAGAAATCACATTTTTAAGATAGTTCGCAGGCTGCCTATATACTTGCTTGCGAGAATGCCTGATTCTCGCAGGCTGCATTAAGCTGGAGTGCGAGAAGTTCGCACTGTACTCATTGTTAGGGTGAAAATATGTTTTTAAAGAAGGAAAAATATAGGTTCTCGATCCTTCTAGAAGGGAATCTTCTAGAAGGATGAGTTGGCATTCGAGTGGTTGGCAAAGTACTAGTTTTCCAGATATCTTGGGATCATTTCCTATCCAAGTAACTAATCTATCTTATCCTATATATTGAGGAGATTGCTCATGGAAAGGGTTAATAAGAATAATAAGCAAGCTAGCAAGAGATTGATTGGAGAATTAGTGCAAGACTGTATGGAGGACTGATGCTACAACAACAAGAGACAAGAGCAAGGTCATCAAGAGTAGTTGATTTTCTTCATGCATGAGAAAGTGTGCGTGTCAGAGCTAAGGAGCCATCGAAAGGAGACCTATGACATCAAGGCTCAGGTTGTAAGTTTCACTTTCAATTAATACAATACAGTAATATGTCCCTTTCCCATAAAGATGATGTCATTTTATTACATAATTCCTTGATCATATGTATAGACTAGCCATTGAATATATTAATCTGCCTTTACCCCGATTGGTTTGTGTTGTTGTAATTGGAACGGTGCAAGAGCATTGGAACAAAAGCTTGGAACAACAGAGACCAAAGGAAAGCGTTCATAAGGTATGCCCATGATCCTTATCTCTTAGTTCATTCAATAGGCTAGATCTAGGGAAAGTGTATTATTTTGTCATGATTTGTTCTAGATCCAGGTGGATCTAGGGAGATCGGTTAGTGTCCGCACCTACGGATTTATCCTGAAACAAAATTGGCGGCTCCACTGGGGATCTATCCCTTTTTTCTTTATGGTTTTTGAATTTTCTGTGGCCATTTGCTCTATTTGCATTTTTCTCCTGATTTGTCAGTGTCTGAGTCCTCAGGATACCCTGAGAGACCTTCTGGGTCTATAAGCCAGTTCGAATTTTGCTTTCTTTTTCAAAATTTTCATTATCTTCAGGAATTCTCGCACTATCTCCATTGATAGCCTGCAAGAACTAGGAAAGTTTGCACTCTGCATATATAATTCAGTGCGAACAGTTCGCATCTTGCATCAAAGTAGCCTGCGAGAATACTATCTTCTCGCACTGTGTCCTACTACTTGCCCGCGAACATATTTTTTGAAATTTTTGAATTTAAGTTTTGACTTTATCAACTGCTTAGATCTGTTGATTTACACCTTTTTGTCTTATTAGATCATTGGCTTACATATCTCTTGCTTAGTTTGCTTGCTTGAACTGATCTAGAGTTTCAAGGATTTTTCTCGCCTTTATAGCTCGACTTTCATTTCTTGGCTCTTATTGGCATTTTCAATCTCTCTGATTTCTGGAGTTGAGTGTGTCGAGCTGGCTAAGAACCAGTGATTGGTTGAGCGTTGAGTGTTTGGTGTTTCTCGTTTGCTTATTGGTTCAAAAGGACATTTTTCATTTGCATTGAGGAACTCTTTGGTTTGCTTTTGTTTTTACTTTCGTTGAAAGTTTTGGAGGGGTTGTTAAGGTTTGGTTATTGATGATTTGATTTTCTTCTCTCATTAATTAGAGTTCTTCTTGGAAAGTGAGCAACAAGTTTTCTTTCAAGATTTTGTTTTTATCATTTCGAAAACATTGGAAAATCAAATTTTAGAGCTTATTGAACTATTTGAAAAAGACATATGGAAATCGTTCATTGATATATGATTGTTTGCATTGGCATATGAACGGAAATTGAGCATTGCACTTGCATTTTAGTATTGAGATTGATTTGGAAAATACTCTCTCTCCCATAATTAGGATTCATGGAATGAAAAGAATTATATTTCATCATTATCCTTGCATTTTTGGGTTAGAGTCATACATCGCGAGTTTCACTTCCGTTACCTTTGAGTAAACAACAACTTTTAAAAACATTGCGTAATGTTAAAATTGATCTAGTAACTCTTTTCCAGGGCTCTTTTACACCAACATTTAGCTAGGCTAGTTCTTTGGAGTAGGAAGAGAGATACACTCTCCAAAAGCTCAAAAACAAACAATAGCATCTTGAGTTAGGGAGTGTTAAATTCCATTGGCAACATATTGTCCTGGGAATCCCTTCTAACACAAGGGTCAAGCATTAGGTCGCATTGGTGTTGGCAGAGTTACTAACCCTACTTTTTTGACATCGGTGTAGAGATTGCACGTATTACGGGGGTCACTCCGAGGTATACCCACAATTATGAGTGGAAGCCTTTGAGTTGATTTCAGGCTAGATACCCTGCCTTTGCGTGTGGATCGGATTGGCGACTGTTTCCCCAGGATGTACTATTGTTTGTGGTGACCTTAGTGGCTTATCTCTTTAGCTTCTTACCCAAGGTGACTGTGGAGGGGAAAGTCTTCACGGTACTTGGAATTGACGTTGATCAAACTCACTCGGGCTCCTTGGAGGGTATACCCATGATTATGTGTGGGAGCTTGCACCAGGGCGTAAGTCTGTTAAGCAGGTCGTCAACGTAACTTTTCCACCTTAGCCCCACCCCTTCTCGTCTTGTTGTTGCGATGTTGGATTTCATCACCAACTAGTGGCTTCGATATTAGAAGGTATTGTTTGCTTGGTGATTGTTTCTAGATTTTGTTTACTAGCGTGTGCTGATTGTTTCTCGAAGTTGACCATAGGATTTTTGTTGGGGAGTTTGTTACTTGTTTACAATTTCTCCCCCACGACATTCACGTAGGATGCAAGGTTTGTCCCCGGAACATCCGGAAGCTTCGCAACTTTTTCCTAATGAAACACCTGAGGGTACCCCTGAGGACTCTTCTCATCAGGGTGAAATCCCCCTTGTTACTCTATCGCACGTGGACATAAGTGACGTCCCAGAAATTTCTACACCACCTCCACAAGTACAACGCACTGATCCTCTAGGTGATTTTCGAATTACCAATACTATAGAGGACTATCGCATTCGTCGTGGTGAACGACCTGTTGGACGAGTTAATCCTTCTGATGAAACTGTTGTTACATCTTCTGAATCAACTGTTGGGCCTTCTCACGGTGTAGTAGGCCAAGATCCTTTTTGGTCCGGTAATTTCTGTCGAGTTCTTTTCGATACAGAGTCATCCCCTGTTTACGAAATCAACCCTCCTGTGTCTCCCGAGACAGAGACTACACCCGAGACTACTACTTATCGTTTTGTTCCTCTGCCCGAGATGGCCCATATTGAGAATACTATGAGTGTCCAAACCAGAATTACTGCAACTACTCTTCCTCCTATCAATACCCAGCGAATGCCTGAGGCTAACCCAAGTTTACCCCCCGGTTATCATGCGTTGAATCCTTTGTTGAATATTTCTCATCCAACACCTCCGCAAACCCCAGCCGGTTCTCCTCGTGGTCCTCCATTTCCTGGGCATCCTATTCCCGGTTTCATTCCGACATTCCCTCAGTTTCCTACTAGAAATCCTACTTCCAGTAGCACTATCCCGACTGCTGCACCCAACTTACAGTTTCCTATTGGTGGACAAGGTAGTATGTTTCCTTTTCCTTATCCTTTTCCTGGACAAAATACAGTGACTACACAATCTGCGGTTGGCACACAACATCCGGGTGGAACTGTCCCTTTGATAGGGGGATCAACCTCACCTTTAGGACAAAACATACCTCTTGCATTGGCCCAGTATTGGAATCAACTTATGAAAAACTTTCCTCAAACTGCTGGGGGGCAGCAAGTTGTCCCTACTACAGGCCAACCATATCCAAGTGTGACTAATCCTATTTGGGGTTCGGGTCAGACTACTCAACCTCAAGTCCCTACTCAGACTCAAAGTCAAAATCCTTGGGGTTACTATCCTTTTCAGCCGCCACAGACCCAACCAGGATCTTCCCTCTGGGGGGAAACTGCATACGGTCCCACTGGTCTACCGACAAGGATTCCACCCCAAAGTCACCAGTATCCACAAGTGAATCGGCAGTTGCCTTTTCTTGCTACTTTGGATCTGCCAGATTGGTCTAGAATTATTAATGATCCTATTCGTCACTCTCCTCAATGGCCTACTATTCCTGCAAAGCTTCCATTAGATATTCCAAAATTCGATGGGAAGATGGGAGAGGACCCAAATAATCATGTCATGACTTTCCATTTGTGGTATTCATCCAACTCGTTGATGGACGACTCCATTCGACTGCGTCTTTTTCAACGAACTCTTACAGGTGTTGCTGTGAAGTGGTACATTGAATTACCACGAGGTTTATTTTCGGATTTCAACACTCTTGCAATGGCCTTTCTAACACATTACCAGTTACCGATCCATTATGATACTGGAACTGAGATTTTAACCTCCTTCAAACAAAGCTCGAGCACTCATATATCTGATCATATTCATGAGTGGCGACAGAGGCGACGTCTCATTAAACTTGAGCTTCCCAATCAGTTACTGGAAGAATGGTTTACAAAGTCTTTTGTAAACAAAATTGGTAAAGGAATTGCTATGGGCGGTGTTGTCACAGAAGAGCAGGTTATTAGTCGTGCTCAGTATCTTGATCTCGTTTATTCGCAAACGTTTACCTTGTATGATTTACTACCTGATCTAGCTCGTCCTGGTACTTCCAGCACTCCTGCTACTACCGCTGCCTCACATGCAGCTAATGGTGTGATTGGTTCCACTCATAGCCACTCACATTCCGTTTCAACTACAACACCTAAATCCAATTCTTCTAATGTTCAAAGTGCTCCGTCTCCTGATCCTCCCACCGGTAAAACCTCTGAAGTGAATGTAGTTCAATCTATGCCAACCGCTAAGAACAAATCTAAGAAAGGGAGAGGCAAGAATAAGGAGGGTAAAAATAATAATCCGAATGAGCAAACCAAATCTCCTCATGTTGATGACCGAGATAAGCGCAAACCACACTACCCTTGCCTTATCTGTGGTGACGATCACTACACAAAGGATTGTCCGAGACATGCCGAGGTTAACAAGTTCCTTCAAGGAACGCCAAAGCCCTCGACGTCGGCAGTCTTGTCTCAACCCTTCCCATCTCAACAACAGGCTTCATTGGTCATTCACGACCAACCCTCTACTTCTACATCATCTTATGTTTTGATGTGCACTGGTGATTCCAAGAAAGACAATGTTGCACTTACCACTAGAGCTAAAGACTATACTCCTTCTAAGGAGAAGGCTGACGACTTACCTCCTGATCTGGTACAACCCTCTCCACCGAATCCACCCACAAATGGTCCTCTTCATCTCGAATGACCGAACCTTGATACGGTTATATGACCACCCCCGAAAGGTGTCGTTAAGAAGTAGACATTCAATCCTCATGCTCGGGCAGCCCAGAACTATAGCATTGTCGAAGATCTGGCCCAAGCACCCTCAGCGATGTCTGCCCTGGAAGTCCTTCAGTCTTGTCCTGCACAACGAAGGGCACTGTTGAAAGCCATAGGTGGCATTCATCCAACAAATACGAATCTGATAGTCTTTAACTTGGAAGATCATATTCCAAGGTTACCCCCACAGCTTGCATTTCAAATACAAGTTGTTGTCACCGACAAGAGCATTTGCCGGACTATTATTGATGAGGGTGCCTCTACGTGTGTAATGTCTTTTACTTGTTGGAAAGCCATTGGCTCTCCTCCTTTAAATGAATCCCAAAACACTTTAAGAGCCCTCAACGGCTTGGGTTTTAAGCCTTATGGTGTTCTACCATCGTTTCCTGTCACTCTGGAAGGTAAGACCGTCCAAGTGGAAGTGGAAGTTTTTGATACCCACCTATATTATAATCTTCTACTTGGTCGTAGCTGGGTCGATTATATGCATGTTGTTGTGTCTACCCTTTTCGGTGTCGTACGATTTCCTCACCAGGGAAAAGTGGTTACGGTCGATCAACTTGCCTTTTTTAATGCTGATACTCACATTGGCAACGTGTCGTTCATACCTAAAACCCCACCGGGTTATGAGAATGTTGGAGTCGGTCTTTTAAAATATTCGTCGTTAATGGGTACTTTCCCCATACCACCACCACCCGATATTCCACGCCCGTTTATTGCTTCTATTAATATGATCTCTACTGTACCTTTTGAACTTCCTGTGTCTGCTGACCCTTGGATAGTCCCTGATCCTGGAGATCATGTTCGTTTCGGCAATGTCATGCCGTTAAGTCCGGTTGAGTCCGCTTATCAAGCTATTCAATCGACAACCCTTACTACTTCTTCTTTTGACGAGTTGTCTCCTGATCCTTTCCGTGTCATCTTTCCCACTGACGAGATGATCATGTCCATCATGGAGGACACCCCTTGGGACGATGGGCATCATCGTTCCATACTGTTTCTAGAACAACAAACTCTTGAGAATTATCAGCGGATTTCGACTCCGTCGACCGTTGTTGTTATATCCATTGTTCCCCAATCTACACGAGATGTGTTTGCAGAAGGGAACCTCAGTAGCATCTCTCCCATGGTACCCATAGATATTTCAACTAAACCTGGGATAGTCGAGAACGTTCATATTGGAGCTTCGTGCTCTCCCAAAGAAATTATCACTTATACTTCCTTGTTTAAAGAATTCTGTGATATCTTTGCATGGAGTTACGAAGAGATGCCAGGTATTGACCCTACTATCATTGTTCATGAAATTAAGGCATACCCCGGAGCTAAACTAGTCTGGCAGCGCCTCCGTCCTGTCCATCCACGTAAAGCGGCAACCATTAAACTCGAAGTTGAAAAACTTCTTAAAGCCGGTTTTATTTATCCTGTGGCATTGACAGAATGGGTTTCCAACCCAGTACCGATTGATAAGAAAGGTGGTAGTATACGTGTTTGTGTTGATTATTGGGATATCAACAAAGCTTGTCCAAAGGACAATTTTCCAACCCCTTTCGTTGACCAGATCGTCGATGACTGTGCCGGTAGTGAAATCTTTTCCCTCGTGGATGGATTTTCCAGCTATAATCAAATAAATATCGCTCCTGAGGACCAACATAAAACATCTTTTATTTGTCCTTGGGGTACTTTCACCTACAGAAAACTCCCTTTCAGTCTGAAGAATGCAGGTGCAACATTCCAACGTGCTATGTCTTATGCATTTCACGATATCAAGCATATCGTTCAACCTTATTTGGACGATTTGCCGGCTCATTCTGTACGTCAAGTCGATCACCCTACTCACCTCCGCGTGATTTTCGTTCATTTTCAGTTCTATCGCATTCACTTAAATCCTCACAAATGTGTCTTTTGCATAGAATTCGACCGTCTCCTCGGTTTCATTGTTTCACGTCAGGAGATCCGGGTAGATCCTATCAAGGTTGAGGTGATACTTAATATCCCTCCTCCTTCTTCACTGCATCAGTTACAAAGTTTGCAGGGGAAAGAAAACTTTCTTCGTCGTTTCATCCCGAATTACGCCGAGATTACCCAAGGTTTCACCCGTCTTTTAAAGAAAGATTCAGAGTTTGTCTGGGATAAGATTGCCAACAATTCTTTTGACTCTTTAAAGTTGTCCCTCACAAAAGCTCCTCTTCTTTTCCCTCCTGATTATAGTTGAGATTACTTTCTTTATCTGGCTTCTTCCGAGTATACTATCGGCATGGTCCTCGTTCAAGAGGATGATAACCACGATGAACATGTTGTCTATTACTTGATTATAAGTATATCATCAACGGAAATCAAGTACCAACATGTTGAGAAGCTGGCTTTGGCTGCTGTTCAAGCAGTTCAACGTTTTCGTCATTATATTCTCTCCAGAAAAACTACAGTGATTTCACATTGTAACCCCATGCAACATATATTGACCCGTCAATTGCTGGGGGGCAAGTACTCCAAGTGGATTTTCATTCTCCAGGAGTTCGATTTGGAAGTCGATCGCACCACGTCGAAGAAATCCTTGGTTTTTGCTGAGTTAATTTGTGATTTTCCCCACTCCACCTTGGAAAACGTAGTAGTTGATTCGTTACCGGACGAATCACTTTTCCTTATCAATACCGACGATATTTGGTACGGAGATATCATTATATATCTCCAAACTCAAACTTTCCAGCCTGCTTTGTCCAGTAATGAGCGGCGTCGCGTCTGTTATCAAGCACGTCATTATATTGTCCTCGGCGATACTCTTTACCATCGAGGTATTGACTCTGTATTTCGGTGTTGTTTGAATTTTGAAGAAGCTGAGAAATCTTTGAATGACTGCCATTCAGGAGCATGTGGTGGTCATATGTTTGGGTATGCTACTGCCCAGAAAATCTTACGTGCAGGTTACTTTTGGCCTTCCTTATTCAATGACTGCATTACTGCTGTTCAGAAGTGTCATGCCTGCCAGACCTATAATCAGAAGATTCGGTCGCATCCTTCTCCCCTTCATCCTGTAGTCTCAGTAGGTCCTTTCGCAAAATGGGGCATTGATTTCATGACATGTCACCCTCACTCAGTCGGGGGGCATGGTTATATTATTGTAGCTGTTGATTATTTTACTAAGTGGGTCGAGGCGATGCTGACAATCGATAATACTGGGAATACTGTAGCATTATTCCTTTTCAACCATGTCATCACTCATTTTGGTGTTCCTCAGGCCATCATTACCGATCACGGTAGTCATTTTAGGAATTACATGATGTCTGAACTTACAGAGAAGTTGAGCCTTCGTCATGATAGCTCAACACCCTATTATCCACAGGCTAATGGCCAGGTCGAAGCAATCAATAAAGTTCTTATAACAATGATTTGACGGATGATAGGAATCCATAAGACTAGCTGGCACACGATGTTATTTTCAACATTGTGGGCATATCGGACATCTGTTAAATCCACCACAGGATTTACACCCTTTCGTTTAGTTTATGGCATGGAAGCCATTCTTCCGATAGAATGTGAAATACCTTCTTTGAAGCTGGTTGTAGAGCTCTTACCTAATACTTTTGTCGAAGAGGAACGTCTGGTGTATTTGATGCGATTAGAAGAGACTCACCGTGACGCTACTCTTGTAATAGAAGCCCAGAAGAAACGTGTTAAGGCACAGTATGACAAGCATGTTAAACCTCGTGTCTTCTCTGAAGGTGATCTTGTTCTTTTGTATGAACAAGATAAAGATGTCTTAGGAGCTGGGAAATTCGAACCAATGTGGCGTGGGCCTTACATTGTTAGCAAAGTTTTGGAAAAACGAGCATATGAGCTGGTGGATTATGATGGTGTACCTTTGAGTGAACCCAGGAATGGGTTGTACTTAAAGAAGTACTATGCATAAGTCATTCATGCATGCGTACTTGTATTTTATGTATCATACTGAGTGTGTGTGTTACTTTAGTTTTGTTTTTTGACGTTATCTGGTCTCTGCCCTTACGTGACGTTGTGTTTGATTGCCAGATGTCGGAGTATTCGCTACCTTATATTGGCTTCACCGACGGTGCTAGCCGTAGTAATCGGAACTTAGCTTCCACTGCGTGGGCAATCTATGCCCCAACAAATGAACTTATATCTTTACGAGGTGTATGTCTTGGCCGAGCAACCAACAACATCGCCAAGTATAGCGCCTTTATTGAGTTATTGGTTGATGCTATCTCTCTTGGAATTCGTCACTTGGTTGTGCGACTTGACTCGCAATTGGTAGTGCTACAACTAAGTAATGTCTACTCTATTCGAAGTCCTACTTTATTAAGGGTATATTTGCAGATTCGCCTCTTGGAACGACATTTTGATCAAATTGAATATCAACACATTCCGAGAAGTCTTAATACATTAACTGATGCTTTGGCTAATTACGTATTAGACAGACATTTGAACAATTTATGAATCAAACACATTAAAATGTACACAATGTAAAAATCCGGTAGAAGCCATGTATATATATATAACGCTCACAGTTTGTTTTTACAAAATGTGTCCGAAGACAAAAATATCAAAATTGAAGCCCATGGCTTCTACATAATGACATCAATGATGTTCACGATAGCACACTAATGTCCTAGCAACTCTGCAGAGCAAGCGACCCATAGAGGCAGAGACTCCCATGGTGTGACGCTGATCGCGTCGGGAAATTTCCTCTAGAGTCATCTCTGGAACGTCGGCCATTAGACCCTCTAAGTTCTGCTCCACTGTCAAATAGTCCTCGACGTACTGTGGAACTGCTACTGCTGCCTCTCCTCGATGCTAGACATGAGAACTACCAGCAGGTGTATATGCCCCAACGTCTGTGTTATCAATAAAAATTTGATGTTAGTCTTCAGATAAATCTATAAAACCAAAACATTTAAATATGATGAAAATACAAAAACATCTAAAAAATAAAAAATAAAAATTGGTGTATTTCTTACCGAGGTCTCCCCACTGTGCATCCTCAGGAAGTGCAAGATCAGGATCACCTCGAAAATCTAAGCCAACGTATGCATAATCTTCTACCATCAGCACCTGGCCTTGAAGCTAGTCGAAGAAGAGATCGTCATACCTGACGATCGGTCCTGTCACATGTCTAGCCATGAGTTGGCACCATCGTAACATCCGTGGATCCCTGGGACCCAAAAAATTCCACTCTGCCTGAAGTCTAAACACAGGAACCCTCTCACAAAAGAAAGACACCAACAATGATCCATATCTGAACTGTTTTAGATCTCCACACCTGCATTTGGTCAGTTGTTTCTTGATATTGCGTAAAATTGTGTCAGCCCAGTTGAAGACCCGGGGCTCAGTACACTCGATAGCATATTGAAAATAGCTCTGCGGAGCCATATGTGGGGCAACACTTCCTGCCATCCGAGCGATAGTGAAGAGAATGGTACAGAGAGTTATATCAGTCACTCCCCAAATGGCCACTTTCCCTTTTTGTCGTTCAGCCTCCGGCACGCAATACTCCCGGCAATACTCACTCATTTTTAGACCACCCCTTCGGCTACCAGTCAAGAAATAGATGTCCTCAATGTCGATAGTCAATGTGTGAGCTCCGACATTAAAAACCTGCTGATCCAGATCCCACATCCGGACTAAGTGTTCTAGCAATCAAACTTGGGCTCTCATGCCCGGTATGCGGAAATACTTCAAGAGACCGCAATCTCTTAGAGCAGCAATGGTTGGAGGGTGATTTTCGACGTTTGTATTATCTTCCTCATGTTCCCGTTCTCTCCATTCGAGCACCATTATGATGGTTATAAACCTGCATGGGGAACATATGAAGATGGTTAAAACTCTCTTTCATGGAATAAACCTTTTTTATTGGCTAAACATTACAAACTTTTTTGGACTTTGCGCTGTTCGCAGGTGACCTATGGCACACAGTGTGAACTTATCGCATGTTGCCTTAGGCCCGCCTACGAGAATGAGGCATTCTTGCAGGCCTCGTATGGGCAGCCTGCGAGAATTCTTCTACACACATAGGGTTTCCAAAATTAACTCAAAACTTGAAATTTAACCAATGAAATCATGAATTTGAACCATGAAAAGATAAAGCATGGAGAGCTTACCAAAACACTGCAGACGGCTCGAAGAATGATGGCCCGAAGCTCCCGAAAATCGACGATGAAGGTAGAAGGTAAAATGGAAGTTTTTTGCACTCAAATGGTAAAAGGGTAAAATGATATGGTAAAATGTGTTATGGATTTATTTTATTTACTTTTTACCATGGTAAAAGTGGGTTTTCTCATGTTTATTCATTATTTAACCCTAATTACTAATATGGAAATGAGTAAAATGACTTGCAGGTACCCAATGAGGATGACTATAGACAAAACTTTTACGGTGTGGTGTGATTTTGTTTGTTTTCTATGGTTTTGATTTAAAACCCCGAGCGCTTTTCGTCCGTTCTTGCGCTTGTGAAAAACATAAGAACGTGACCGAGCGTTGTTTTATCTCTTTCCCGGGCTCGCTTTGGTTGTACGAAAAAGGAACCCCCCTGGAGTTAACTTTAAGCTCTTTTCAGACTCCCAAAACATGAAAAGATTGCCGAGCGATCTTGCTATTTTCATGCTCGTTAAAGTATTTTGAAGTATGCATCCTTCGAGCGATAGTTTAACCCTTTTTTGGTCTCGTTGGACTATTGTACAAAAAAGGCATTGAGAGAGTTCTCTTTTGAGTGTTTTTCCAAACTCTATAATCTTGAAAAACCTTCGAGTTTTCTATCTCTGGACTCGTTAAATAGACATTGACAGACCCATAATGGGATCGAACCACTCCTTCTTAGGGTTCATTAAAAATACTCCGAGGGACTCGTCTGAAGGATGAGCTTATATCAACAAGCATATGTGATCCTCTTCAAGCTTGCGTAAAAATAAAGAGGTACTTGCCAGAAATGGTGGGGGAAAATTTGGGAAAGGGATATGTTTCATCTTTGTGTTAATTGGCAGTAAGTGTCGCTCTTGAACATGACACCCCCTCATTCATCATTTGAAGCCAGTTTGGGAAATCCATTTGTCTCTCATTCGATTTGATAACAAGATCTTTCCATGTGTCGTCTTTGAGTCAATGTTGCCAAATCATTGGTCGTGTCATTCATGTGTTCAAGAGAAGTCCGTCTGAAACTTCTATTGAGTCGGCCATCTGCAGTTGCCCATTCATTCAGTGTCGGCCTTCCTTGTGTCCAAAGTCCAATTTCCATGTACTCTGTTTCACTTTCCAACTCTGTTACTTATTTCATGTCACTGATGGGGGATACATCAAGGCCCTCCTGTGACGAGTCTTATTCTGTCGACCTCAGCACATTATCTGGAATCGAGGCTTAGAAATTATTCAGTACCTTGGAGCTTGCATGCCTCAATGGAAATTTTCTCGCTTTCGACAGTGGGTTTACATCATTGACCTCTGATCGAAAGATTCCGTCGACTGTTCGACATCAAATCATTTATTCACAGTCAATGGATTGTACTATAGTACCTTGGGAGTCATTGACATCAATGGTGATTTCCCTCACACTTGTTAACGGTTACATCAATGACCGGTAATCGAGTGGTTTCTACCATGTTCAACTTCGACACATGTAATCACATGGTTAGATTCGTACTTTGGGCGGTGAGGTTGAAGACCCTAGATATTATCTTTATGATCTAGGTTGAGATGGAGTATGTATTATTTGTGACACATAGTCCCACTGTGTATGTTTCGTGGCTATGTCATTTTGATTTCAAATTTGTCGCATAGATCCACAGTGTATTCAGGTGGCTATGCTATATTATGACTGCATGGATCCACAGTGTATGATTGGTGGCCATGATCTTTGATTACAATGTTATCAATCTATGATCTGAGTATTGGAATGCCTATCTCAAGAATTGGTATACATGATATTCTGATGATGCTTGGATGTTTGCAAGTCTCTGATTAGATGTTCTCTTGGTTCTTGACACACACATACAACTTACAGAGTCTATCGACTGTCACTAGTTCCACTCTTAGACTTTGGGGGGAATTATGTTATCCGCAATTTTGGTCATCGTGACGATGTTATGATGATGTTATGATGATGGAAAATAAATCTCTTCACTAAGGACATTTTCCTGAGGAAAGTTACACTTGTCTGCTTCTAGAAATCACATTTTTAAGATAGTTCGCAGGCTGCCTATATACTTGCCTGCGAGAATGCCTGATTCTCGTAGGCTACATTAAGATGGAGTGTGAGAAGTTCACACTGTACTCATTGTTAGGGTGCGAATATGTTTTTAAATAAGGAAAAAGATAGGTTCTCGATCCTTCTAGAAGGGAATCTTCTAGAAGGATGAGTTGGCATTCGAGTGGTTGGCAAAGTACTAGTTTTCCAGATATCTTGGGATCATTTCCTATCCAAGTAACTAATCTATCTTCTCCTATATATTGAGGAGATTGCTCATGGAAAGGGTTAATAAGAATAATAAGCAAGCTAGAAAGAGATTGATTGGAGAATTAGTGCAAGACTGTATGGAGGATTGATGCTACAGCAGCAAGAGACAAGAGTAAGGTTATCAAGAGTAGTTGATTTTCTTCATGCATGAGCAAGTGTGTGTGTCAGAGATAAGGAGCCATCGAAAGGAGACCTATGACATCAAGGCTCAGGTTGTAATTTTCACTTTAAATTAATACAATACAGTAATATGTCCCTTTCCCCTAAAGATGATGTCATTTTATTACATAATTCCTTGATCATATGTATAGACTAGCCATTGAATATATTAATCTACCTTTACCCCGATTGGTGTGTGTTGTTGTAATTGGAACGGCGCAAGAGCATTGGAAAAAAGGCTTGGAACAACAAAGACCAAAGGAAAGCGTTCATAAGGTATGCCCATGATCCTTATCTCTTAGTTCATTCAATAGGCTAGATCTAGGGAAAGTGTATTATTCTATCATGATTTGTTCTAGATCCAGGTGGATCTAGGGAGATCGGTTAGTGTCCGCACCTATGGATTTATCCTGAAACAGAGGGGTCAGTGGCCTGAATTCCTAAAGAGAGAAGGGAGAAGAACTTTTCCTGAGAAAAGAAGTTGCATTTTCCTATGTAAAAACCTTATAAAAAAGGAAGTTTGCAGGTTTCTATATAGGCAGGGTGCGAGAATGACCCATTCTCACAGGTTGCACTATAGCTAGGGTGCGAGATGTTCGCAGGTTTCTCTATAGATAGGGTACGAGAATGCCTACACGTGGGAAAAATGAGTGTTTTCTCGAATCTTCTAGAAGGAGAAACTTCTATGGTGAGGTGGCATCCGAATGGTTTGGATCTTACTCGCTTTCATGATTTAGTGGGATCATCCTAACCTCCTCACCTTACCCTCTTCAACTTATAAAAGGTGAGGAGTTCTCATGGAGAAAGTTAGCTTGGGTTAGCTTTGTTGGTTCTGGAGCTTGTTAGCTTTGGTTGGCTTGGAATTATTAGCTTGGTTGGAGTGGCTTTGAGATTTGCTTTGTCAAGATAGATTGTGAATATCATCAGATCTATGCTCTCAGAATTCTTGGAGTGAAAGTGTGTGGGGAATGAAGGACAGTTGGAAGGGACCTTACGACATCAAGGCCATGGTTGTAATATCTTTTTCACATTTAATATGATACAGTAATATGATTCTTTCCTATAAAGCTTGTTGTGTTTTATTGTATGATTCCTTGATCACATACATAAGTTTATATTGAGTTTATGCTATTGTTATCACTTTGGTTGGTTGCGTTCTTTTGCAGGATCATCATTGTATGAGTGTTGGAACGGAGCTAGGATGGCGATGGCGAGAGGAAGCAACATTTAAACGGTATGTCACTCATCCCTCTTTAGTTAGTAAATTCAATATCTAAAACTTAAGGAAGGTGTCATGTTCTATCTTTCTTTGTTCTAGATCCAGGTGGATCTAGGGAGGTCACTTAGTTTCTGCATCTATGGATTTATCCAATAACAAAATTGGTGACCATACTGGGGATCAGATTGTTTCCTAGTTAGTCTAGTTTCCCTTGCTTTGATTGCTTGTTTTCTGGTCTCTGAGTCTGTGGGAGATCCATCAAGACTCTCTGGATTTGAAAGTTCACTCAATTTTTTTTTCCTTTTTCCAAATTTTATGTTTACAAACATTCTCGCACTGTACCCTTTAGTGGCCTGCAAGAATCATCTGAGTTCACACCCTACTGTGTAATCCAGTGTGAGATGTTCGCACTCTACCTATGTCTAGTCTGCGAACTCCACTAATGTTTGCACTGTACCCTATAGCTAGGTTGCGAACCCATTTGAAATTTGTGTTTGGAATTAGGATGTCCTATTTTTTGATGCCCAATTTTTATTTGATCAGCTGGATTGAACTTTTGGATCCTATATTGATCTGTTTGCAGTCTACTTGACATCCTTTGAGCTGCTTTTAGCCACTTTTGATTTGTTTGGTTTTGAAGGATTAGTCTCTTTATTTGAGTGTCTTTCAATTACAAAGCATGTGTTTTCTTTAGAATTGTTTAGGGAAAGATCAGATTTCTTCTAAATAGTTCACTTTAAAAGAAAACTTTTAGTTTGGGTTTCTTTGTTTTAAGAAAGTTCATTATTGATTTTAGTGAAATTTTTGAAACAAAAAGATTTAATTTCTTGCT
>ML819788.1:0-11255 GCA_009831015.1 Picea engelmannii | reverse complement strand
GTCAAATCGGGCATTATCAAGTCGATTTCAAGTGAAGTCAATACACGCTAAGAGGTCTGTATCAGCGTGTCAAGTGAGGCCTTCCAATTTCCCAAATCAATCTTTCGTTTTCCCCATTTTCTCTTTCCAACTCAGCGTTAGACAGATGATGGAATTTCATTTGTCTTTATCACTATCATACGAATCAAAAGAAGACACACCGACGCTGACTGATAATAATTTTCCATTTCTTCACAATTTTCTCCATTGTTAGATTCTTTGAAATGAATACTCAGATTTTTTTCTTTTGCCCGATTTCTTCACTCCTCTGCTCCACTGAAGTCAAGTCAATACATACGGTTTCTTCGCCCCTCTGCCCTGCTCAACTTAAGTCAATTTTTTTCCATTGTTAGATTATTTGAATACTGAGATTTTTTTTCTCCATTATTAGATTTTTTGAATACTGAGATTTTTTGCATTTGTCTGGTTTCTTCGCTCCTCTGCCCCACTCAATTCAAGTCAATAAGTGGGATTTCTTCGCCCTTCTGCCCACTCGGGTCGATTTCTTCGCCCCTCTGGCCCGCTCCGCTCAAGTCAAGTCAAAATGTACTTAATTATTGTATTAATTATTGTATTGGTAGGAAAACAAAACGAATAACAAATACATAAGAGGGAGATATACAATATTTAAGATTAAAGATATTAAGGAGATATATATTATTTAAGATTAAGGATATATAATAACAAATACAAGCGGGAAGGAAGTCGTACTTGTCCAAATCCAAGGAGAAGGAAACAACATAAGTTAGAAAAGGAACCTAGTCCACCATAACCAGGGCCCTTAGAGCAGGGACTGCCCTACCTCCTCTCTCAAAATGATTCTCCTCTCTTTCAACTATAGAGGGGTTGGGGACGTCCCTAAAAAACTCTCTCTCAAAAGGCTTCTCCTGAGCCTTAAGTTAGATATCATCTTGCTTCAGAAGATGATGTGTCCCACTAAGGCTGTAGTAAAAATGTGTAGTTTATGGATGAACAGTTGGTCTTTTAGTTCGGTGGATGTAGAAGGTATGTCGGGTGGTCTCTTACTAGGTTGGAGCCTAGACTTTAAAGCCATTTCTTCCTCAGTGTGTCGAACATCCATTTCTGTAAAATTAAAGCATAAAGATTGTTCGTTTGATTTTTCGGTGGTGAATATCTATTGTCCATACTCTGACAAACCCTCATTTTGGGAAGACTTGTCTTCAACATGTATTTTAAATTATCCTTTGTCAGTGATAGGCGGCATCTTGAACTTCACCCTGTCTGTTAGGAAGGTTTGGGGCCCGCACCCTAGGGAAGACTGTCAAGGGGGTTTCTTTCGTGATTTTCTTGTAAATCATCATCTAGTTGACATGGAACCAGACAAGCTCATTCCAACGCGCAACTTTGGAACGGGTGGAAAGGAAGTATCCAATCTTTTGGATAGATTTCTTATTGCGGAGGCCTTCTTGGGAATGGGTTTTAGGTTCAATTCAGTAGTAGAGGAAGGCGAGAGCTCTTATCACAAACTGATCTCCTTGTTGTGGAAATTCAGATTAGAGGCCCCCCTGCCCCCTTAAAAATAAATCAAGTTTGGTTGGAGGATGTTGATTTTAGAAAGTTGATAGGTGAAAGATGGGTTAAACTCTCTCACTCGATTCCCGATCCAATGATGATGCAATTCATAGCTAATCTGAAGAGGCTTAAGGAGGCAATTAAACAATGGATTATGGTATGCAGAGCCAAAAGTCATAGAGAGATTGTGGAAATAGAATAAAGCATCTCTAGGCTTCGAAGCAATATAGACGAAGGAGCAATCAATGATTCGTTGCTAGAAAATCTCAAAATATTGGAGGAGAGAAGAACCAGTTGGTTGAAGAACGAGGAGTTAGAATGGAGGCAGAAGAGTCCTGCCCTTTGGATCCAAGCAAGAGATAATAATAAAAAATTCTTCCAGAATTTTTCCAACCTCAGGAGAAACTTAAACTCAATATGGGAAATTAAGAATGAAGAGGGTGTGTTGGTTAGCTCATTTCAAGAAAAAGCTGAAGTAGGAGCTAGTTTCTTTGAAACTCTCTTTACGACCCCAGCGGGTTTCCCAATTCAAGAAACTATCGAGGTAGTGACCAAGCTTCCCTCCATCTTATCGGAGGAAATAAATGAGGCTTTGAGAGTTGAAGTTACATAACCTGAAGTGGGTGAAGTTATATCCTCTATGTAGAGCGATAAGAGCCCTAGGTCAGATGGGTTCATAGTGGAGTTATTTAAAGCCTTCTATGAGTTTCTAAAAGAAGACTTATTGGAAGTGGTAAAGGAGTCGCAGAGGATGTTGAAATATTGTGTAACTGCAAAGAATATTCTTATCCCCTTTTGCAGATAAAGTAAAAGATAATATTGACAAGTCGGCCCCAAATAAAAGTATAAGTCGGCCCCAAATAAAAGTATAGGTCGACCCCAGTAAAAAGTGAAATGCCCAGTATAAATACAACACCCCAACACCTCATTCCAGCATCCAGTTTTGCGCACCTTCTCTCGTTTTCTAGGTATTGCACAGTTTTTCAGGGTTTCAAGTCTTGTACAAGGTGAAGAAGAGAAGGAGGAAGTTTTCTTAGGGTTTTACCCTATGGTTCTTTGATTATTTTCTGGTCTAGCATCATGGTAGTTTGTCTCTCGTAGAGACAGAGTTATTCTGGTACTGTACTTGGTTATTGAATCTATATTAAAAAAGTTTTGCTAGGTTTTCTTCCCCTTGAGGGTTTCCCAAGATAAATGCTTGTGCACTCTGTGATCTTGTTTCTTTCAGTAAGATCCTTATTATGCTATTGATATAATTGTAATAATTACTATTGAACCTGGGATTAATAATAACAACTTAAGCAAGAAACTTAACATGGTATCAGAGCAGGCCTGAAAGAGCATTGTCGCAGATTCAATCTTCAGTTTTGTCGAGATTCAAAAATTAGGGTTTCTTGAATATTTGGAATTTTTGGCTGCAAACCACAATGGGAATTGTGCCCTTCCTAGGCGCATCTTTTGGCACAAGAATCAAATATTTTCAGTGGGCATAACTCCCCGAAAGTCAAACCCTAGTTTGACTTGGTACTAGAAAACCAGAAAACTAGAACCAGAACGAGAAAGATGCATTTCGCAAGTCCAGTTTCAAGGGTCAGAATTTGGAATTTTTCAGAATCTGCCTATATTATCATATTCACCTCAGTTCAGCGCATCTTTTGGTAAGTTCATTTTTCAGATCCAAGAAATTTGATTTTTCTATTATTTCGATAGCCTGGAGGGCTAGGGTTTCTATTGCAAGAAAGAATGGCTACTGGTATGAGGGTAGAAGACATGCTGGAAGGATTTGGAAACTTTAGATCTTGGAAGCATAGGTTGCATATGATTCTAGACAAGAAAGATCTCCTAGAACATGTTACAGTGGGTGTACCAGAACCAGAGGAAGAAGAGAAAAAGACCAAGCATAAGAAGAATGAAAAGAAAGCAAAGAGAATCGTGTCAGATTCAGTAAAGGATCACTTGATTTAGTAAAGGATCACTTGATCCATTGATGACTCCACCACGCGTTGAGAATGAGAATTGAAATACGGCCCCCATGTTGAGTGTGCAGCCACAGAGGCAAGCATGCAGAGAGGCAGTAATATCACGAGAACATCCATTTCTACCACTCCGGCTACAAAATCCTTCAAAGCCCGTGAGTTGTGTGTTCTTGCCTATGTACAATGCTTCTCTTTATAGAAGAAAATTTACCCCTCTGCCCCAAATAAGGTCGATTTCTTTGCCCCATGTCAATTCGGGCATTATGAAGAAACTTCCTCTGGCCCCATTCTTTTCCCCATTTCTTGGCCCCTGTAAAGTCAATTCAATTTGGGCATTATGAAGAAACTTCCCCCTGGCCCCATACACTCAGAGGGCTTAGCTTCATTCAAGTCAATTTCTTGGCCCCGATACACTCAGAGAGCTTAGCTATCAAGAAACTTAGCTTAGCTGTCAAGTCAAATCGGGCATTATGAAGAAACTTCCTAGAACCATACAAGTCAAATTGGGCACTATCAAGTCGATTTCTAGGCTCCCCACTCAAGTGATTTCTTCTCCATTTTCCAGATTATTCTTAGATTATTTGAATACTGATTTATAATGGCTTTGGTCAAAAGTAGAACGTTTATATTAAGCTTAAATTAAAATATTAATATAAAAATTAATAATATGAGAATTAAATATAATAATATAATAATGTGAAAATAAATTTAAAAAAATTGAAAAACATATATTTCTAACTTAACAATTATATATCAAAACAATTATAATTAAATAATTTTTACACACTATTAAAATTTTAGAATTTATTTGAAATTTTCTTTACAATATATTTCTGTTTGATGCAAATTTAAACTTTCTAATACTTTTAGATCAGTCTCCCAAACCTTAAGGTTATGTTTTGAATTTTAAAAATAAATAAATAAATACAATTTTACTAAGTTTAATAATAATAACAATAATATTAAGTTTATATTTTATATTATAATTTGAATACTGTTGTTTAAGTGAAAGTAAGTTATTTGGATTTTCTGGCCGGGAAAGATGAGGTTTTCTTTGTTTGTTTCCATATAATTCTCCATTTCTTTTCTTCGCTCATCTGCCCCACTCAAAGTCAAGTCAATACATCCGGTTTCTTCACTCATCTTCCCCACTCAAGTTGATTTTCTTAATAATTCTCCATTTTTTCTCCCTTGAAATGAATAGTGAGATTTTTTTCTTTTACCCGATTTCTTCGCTCCTTTGCCCTACTCAATTCAAGTCAATACTTACAGTGGATTTCTTCGCCCCTCTACCCTACTCAGCTCATGTCGAGTCACGAATGAATATGCTCTCTGAGATATTTTTATGTCAACGACTATTTAAAAGAAAGTTTATCATTAATAATTAATTACATATATTAAACAATTCTAAATATAATTTAAAAAATAATAGTAAATTTATTTTAAATATTGAAATTTAAAATGATATTATTTATATAAAGTCTACATATATTTAACTACATAAAGTTTTAAAATGTACTTAATTATTGTATTGGTAGGAAAACAAAGCGAATAACCAATACATAATACATAAGAGGGAGATATATAATATTTATGATTAAATATATTAATTCATCCAATATAATATAAAAAATAAAAACTCTAATATAAATGAGATGTATGGATAAGATATGTAAAAAATTATTAAAAATAAATTTAGGATAAGATATTGGAAGTAGTTTCAGTTGAAGGTATAGTGGCTTCGGCTTCTCTGGACCCTATTAGAGATGGGGTGTGCTAGTTGTTTTAGGGGGTTGGAGGTTCAGGCTTTTGACTCAAGTATGGTCTATGACAAGACAACCCCTCTATTTTCTTCTCATGTGGATAACTTATCTAACAGACCCCCATTTTTGGAAGACTTGTCTTCAGCAGGTATTTTAAATGATCCTTTATCAGTGATAGGAGGTGACTTGAACTTCACCCTGTCCCTTAGGGAGGTTGAGGGCCCACACCCTAGGGAAGACCGTCAAGGGGGTTTCTTTCATGATTTTCTTGTAAATCATCATCTAGTTGACATGGAACCAGGCAAGCTCGTTCCAACTTAGCACAACTTTAGAACAGGTAGAGAGGAAGTAGCAAAGCTTTTGGATAGATTTATTATTGCGAAGGCCTTGTTGAGAATGGGCTTTAGGTTCAATTCAGTAGTAGAGGAAGGCGAGATCTCTGATCACAAACCGATCTCCTTATTGTTTAAATTCATATCAGAGGCACCCCCTGCCCCCTTAAAAATAAATCAAGTTTGGTTGGAGGATGTTGATTTTAGAAAGTTGATAGGTGAAAGATGGGTCAAAATCTCTCACTTGGTTCTCGATCCAATGATGATGCAATTCGTAGCTAATCTAAAGAGGCTTAAGGAGGCAATTAAACAATGGATTATGGTATGGAGAGCCAGAAGTCATAAGGACATTGTGGAAATAGAACAAAGCATCTCTAGGCTCCGAAGCAATATAGATGAAGGCGCTCTCAATGATTCGTTGCTAAAAAATCTCAAAATCTTGGAGGAGAGAAGAGCCAATTGGTTGAAGAATGAGGAGTTAGAATGGAGGAAGAAGAGTCGTGCCCTCTGGATCCAAGCAAGAGACAATATTCCAAAATTATTCCATAATTTTTCCAACCTCGGGAGAAACTTAAACTCAATATGGGAAATTAAGAATGAAGAGGGTGTGTTGGTTAGCTCCTTTCAAGAAAAAGCTGAAGCGAGAGCTAGTTTCTTTGAAGCTCTCTTTAAGGCCCCGACAGGTTTCCAAATTCAGGAAACTCTCAAGGTAGTGACCAACCTTCCCTCCATCTTGTCGGAGGAAATGAACCAGGCTTTGAGTGCCAAAGTTACAGAACCTAAAGTGGGTACAACTCTATCCTCCATGCAAAGAAATAACAGCCCTAGGCCAGATGGGTTCACAATGGATTTATTTAAATCCTTCTATGAGTTTCTGAAAGAAGACTTATTGGAAGTAGTAAAGGAGTCACAGAGGATAGGAAGATTCCATGGAGCTTTAAATTCAACCTTTCTCTGCCTTATACCCAAGAAGCAAGATGTAGTTTCCTTTGCTAATTTTCACCTGATCTCTTGTTGTAATGTGGTGTATAAGTTGCTTGCTAAGATCATTGCTAGAAGGCTCAGACCTATTTTTAGTGAGGTAATTGGGGAAGAAAAATTCGGTTTTCTCCCCAACCATTAGATTCATGATCTTGGGGCCAAGGCCTAGGAAGTTCTCCATGTAGTCATAAAAAGGAATATTAAGGCCACTATTCTTAAATTGGATTTGTCCAAAGCATATGATAGAGTTAGTTGGACGTTTCTGCGTCTGGATCTTCTTCATATTGGCATGTCAGTGGGAGAGGTAAACTGGATTATGGGTGCATTCAAAGTGAAACCTTTTTTGTACTCATCAATAGGTCTCCCTCCCATTTTTTCAGAGCCTCAAGTGGTCTCTGTCAAGGATGTCCTATGTCTCCTATCTTGTTTCTCTTGATTTTTGAAGGTTTAAGTAGACTAATTAAAGATGCATGTAATTGCGACTCCTTGAAAGGGTTCAAAGTTTCAGAGATTGAGATGATCTCTCATCTCCTTTTCGTCGATGACGTCTTATGTAGTGTCAATGGATCCCTGAGAGATGTCTCAGAACTAAAATGAATATTGGACCTCTATTTTCGAGCTATAGGCATGCTGATCAACTTGGAGAAATCCCGTGTCATTATTAATAAGTGATTTGAAGAAGGAGACAATTCTTTTTTATCCTTAATTCTAGCTCAAAGAAGGGCTCTTGAAGCCAGGTTTAAATACCTTGGCTTTCATCTCAAGCCAAATCAATATCGCAAATAAGATTGGGGTTGGCTTATTCGCAAAGTGGAGGTGAGAATTTATATATGGAAGAACAAACTATTTTCAAGAGGAGGAAGGCTCGTATTAATCAAATCGGTTTTGGAGGGTATTCATGTGTATTGGAATTCTATAGTAGTCATTCCTAAGGGCATTTTGGACAAGATCCGTAGGTTAAGCTTCAAATATCTGTGGAGTGGGAACAATATTCATGGAGGATAACATTTACCCAGTTGGAAATCCATCGCCCCTCCTAAGGAGTATGGGGGTTGGGGAATCAAGGATATTCGAACCTTTACCTAAGCTTTGGCTGGAAAGAATCTTTGGTGCCTCACTCAATCTAATTCACTATGGGTAAGGGTTTTGTGCTCAAAATATTTTCCGAGTCTTAGTATTGATGAACGGTTTCGCACTTCAATCAAATCGTCCAAAGGATCTATAGCTTGGAAAGTGTTTGTAGAGGCTTTCCCTTTGGTGGGCCCTTGGATGGTTTGGAGAGTGGGGAATGGGTGTCATATCAGGGTTGGTTTGGACCCTTTGTTGGGAACTAGAAACTGGTTTAGACTATCAGAACCTTTGTTGAATCATATGTGTGAAGCCAACATTTCCTTTTTATCAGATGTTTGTGTGGGTGAACCTCAGATGAGAGGTAGAGTCGAGTGGAAGGACTTGGCCTCGTTGGGTCTCTCAGAAGATTTGGTAGAAGAATATGACTCTTATATTTATCTACCATGCAAAAACTCTATCGCAATCGTCAGGGAGACCGAGGATTCATTGTGTTGGTCGATGAATTCTAAGGAGAGGTCTTTCAATGAAAAACTCAGATATAAAGCTTGTTTTGAAGCTAGTCAAGAGGTGCCACCCTTGTGGTGGTAGAAACACCTTTGGTAGCTAAAAGTACCTCTTTGATGCAAGCTTACTTTATTGCTTGACCTAAAACATAAACTCCTAACTTGGGAAAATGGAATTAAAAGGGATTGGATCGGTCCTAACCGTTGTGCTCTATGTAAAGATGAAGAAGAAATTGTGACTCACTTATTTGTTTCTTGTACGTATGCATGTAAAGTAGCAACTGTTAGAATATAGAAGATTGTGTGCTCATTTTACCATTGACGATACCCTCGTCACCCAACCATAGGCTGAAGCCACCCTCTGAGCACCTTAACCTTGACTGAGAATTACTCCTGATGCAAACCCTAGGCTAGATAGCCAAACAAGGTGTAGCGCATCTTCCTCCAAGGATAGAACACCAACAATAGTTGATCAGATAGTCCAAACCCTAGCCAAGAGATAGTCCAAGGAAATACTGAAACTGGTTGTTGTAGCAGCTGCACCTGTAGCTCTCCTCCACACGTGCACACCAAACTGGGAACTGCAGTGCGCACCAGTTTCTCTTTGCAATTCTGAGATGTGTCAAATGAGAACTGGCGCCTTGTATTTATAGTGGTTCTGCCAGATTTGCTGGGGCCGACTTCTCCTTCTGGATATGTGTCTATTCAGTATATTATGATTATTTCTGGCCGACTTCTTCTCTTGGAGGCTAATAACCTAATATAAATTATCTTCTTGAGCCGACAAGACTTCTAGGGTTATTAGCCAACTCATTAGGGTTTTCTCTTACTTTTCAGAGTCTTCTATTCTTGTCAGGTTCACATGTCGAGGTAAATACCTACTGTAGATACCATAATATTAACACTCCCTCCTAGCTAGGGAGGTATTTGAGGTAATGGTCTTGAGCACAAAAACATACCATTTACCCAGTAGCATCAATATAGTCATCTAAACTATCTCATGACTAGATCATGAGCATCACCATCACCATCAGCTACATCATCTCTCAAAACCATACTTCATCTAAGTAATTAGACATGATGTTGGATAAGTCACTCACACCATAGAGTGATACAAGAGCCACTCTTATAATCTAGAGGAGTAAATGCTCCGAAACCAATTTCCGTCTGGAAAATCTCTGTTCATCATTCGTCTGGATGGTGATTATTTCCAATAAACTGTTGATAATCTTCAAGGTAGTTAGAACAAAAATAGAACACAACTCCGTCTATCCATATTAGTACATAACTACAATCCAGTGGTTCACTACCACATCAAGTAACACACAAGTACTTGATCAACAACTTATAGTCATGAACTGTGGAACATATCCACCACAGTAGTCTTCATCTACTGTCATATAGTCTTCATAACAAACATCTGATGGCAACCTACATCGAAACAATGTTATGATATAAACTGAATCATCTGGGCCAATGTTTCACTCATATCTGTGATCTTTGAAAGAATATCTGCCGTAGGAACAGTGGAACATATCCACCACAGTAGTCTACATCTACTGTCTTATAGTCTTCATAACAAACATCTGATAGCAACCTGCACAGAAACAATATTATGATATAAATTGAATTATCTGGGCCAATATTTCACTCACATCTGTGAGCTCTGAAAAAATATCTGCCTCATAGTAGAATAATGAGATATCTGGACTATTCTTCTCAAGCAAGGAAGAATAATTGTCCTATCTTCTCACCTGGACCATTCCCCACCCTGGGCCATTCTTCCTACACTAATCAAAGTGCACCCTGGAGAGAATGTATAAACCCTAAGGAATGTCTATCCTTGATTGTTGAGCCTGAACCATTCCTGTAATGTCCCCCACCTCTTAGATAGGTGGAGAGGAGACTCAGTGACCTGGGCACCCCCACTAGGTCATAGTCTCACACTGAAGGGGGGAAAGTCAAGAAGTTAAAAGTTATATTTTTAAATTGACTTAAGAAAGGAAAATGATAAAGGAGTAAAAGATAATTCAACAGAAGAATAGAAGATTAACCCTAGGAGTTAACCTAACTCAACAGAGAGTTAGAAGGAAAAGTATAAGTAAGAGGCTAGGGTGCACCTATTATTCATTCTGGTTTTCAATTAGCTTTTTCTATTGCTCTTGAGCATTCAGTTTGGGGGTTTGTTGTACAAACCCTTGTGAGAAACTGGTGAAATATCCACTCACCTTGTTCCGCAGCTTGGTCTCGGGGATGAAAGAATCCTCCACCCCATTCTAGTCTCAGCCCATCTCCATCTAGCACTTCAGAAGGTAGCAAGTCATATTGTTCTTGTATTTCCAGCAAGGGCGCACCATCATCTGAAGGGAGGTTCGATCTATCTTATCCGGAGGGCCTGGGGCCATTCCAACAGTTGGGTTTTGTTTGCAGGGGTAGGACCATCAGTTTGAGGGATTTTCTGGAGGGTTATCATCATTCTACATTTGTCTGCAGATTGGGACATCTTGGAGCCATAGGGGATGTCCTGTAATTCAGTAAAACTCAGATCTAGGGAATCTTCTTGAGATTTGAGTCTGAAACTTCTCCCACGGGATTCTCATAGCCTGATCTATATTCTTGGATATTTTCAGAGCATTTGGAGGCCTCCTTCATTAGGACCGAACCATCTAGGGTTTCAGTCATCCAGTGGGGCACCCCATTCAGTGGAAAATTTAGATCTACGGAGTTTGAGAGTGGATTTGGGAATTTGGGCATCTGGGTTGTCCTTACAGTTGCCCGATCTATCATTTGGCATATTTCTCAGGATGATTGGACACTTTTGGTAGCAGAGAAGAATTATTGAGGACTTCAGCATTCTAGCAGGATGTGGCACTTTCCAGCATGGAGGTTGAGCATTAGTATGATTCAGATCTTCTTGATTCAGTCTTCATTGTATATCTAGCCTTTGGAGGCTCATTTTGTATTGTCGGGAGCATTTTGTAGTAGCTCATATCTATTTCTTGTATGACCATCTGAGGTTTATGCCAAATCGGCCATCTATTGTATTGATCTTACATT
>ML819787.1:133640-145063 GCA_009831015.1 Picea engelmannii | reverse complement strand
AGAAGGTATAATGGGGACACATTTTTATTAGTATACATTTTACAAAGCATATAGAAAACATTAATCTCTTTATTTTATTTCTAATGCCAATTTTTCCAGGTTCAAAAACTAAAATATGTAAATGAAATCATCTTTTTTGTTTTCTGATCTTCATTCATTACATGGCTTAATAAGAGATAAGTGGTCGTCTTTTTGTTTTTGATCTCCATTCATTACACGGCTTGATAATATTTGAAAACACAAGTATTCCAACAGAGGATGAACACCTTCAGTAACCACTCATAGAACTAGATCAAAGATCAACACACCGATACTTTGACGTGGTAAAACCCCTACGAGGAAACATCCATGGCCCAAGCCAACATGATCACTTGGAGTAGTTTATTAATGCAAAAGAAAAAGACTACAAAGATATTTTACAAGAGATCTTATCACAATCGATCATTAGCAAATGACCCTTCGTGCTTTTTAAATAGAGATCATGGACCAATCGGGTGTTAATCCATGGATCAATGTAGTCGTTGAGATTGAGGAGAATATGAACCATCGGATCACTCTATGTCGGAAACATATCGTGACCATCGTATTTCCTAACTACAAATGCATACTAAAGAAACACACTTTTATGTAATGTTCCTAACTTAGCTAGCCTAGGAAATGATGCTAATGTGTGTGTAGGATCAATGGTCTACAACATATAAATGATCATACAAATAATAAACTAAACAAAGGACTACAAAGTTTGTATTATGATATCTTTGTGGATTACAAAATGGTTGAATGTAGCTGAATAAATTGACAATACTCGACTAGATCAATAGACAAAGTATCTTCGCTAGAATACAAATAAGAAACTAAAAGATAATACCTGGAATATGGGAGCACTGTGGAATCAATGGATGCGTTGGGACTATGGTAGCTCTGACGGTAACTGCTGGAAGTATGGAAAGTTCTCCCTGGGAGCTATACTTCTCGGAATGGCCTAGAAATTGTCCCAAATGATGTGCCCTGCTCTAGTCCTCAATACGGGTATCTGTTGGACCCCTCTACTGATGAATTTGGACCCCGGATGGACACCCCTGGGGGAATGCGCCCCTCTTCTTCTGGAAAAATTCATCCTAGCGATTCCACCATCAGAATTGGATGAGTTATGTCTCAAAATGACCACCTTGGTCTACTGGGATATGGGTCGGAAGGGTTTCCCTGAATCTAGTCTGATGCTCGCTCTGGAACCCCAAATGTGCCCGCCAAAAGTGTCCCACGTCCAAGTCTGGAAAATGCGTTCTAGTTGACCCCTCTGTCATAATCTGATGAGGAACCAGGAAAAATCTGCGCCTTTCCCTCCTCTCAAATGGTTCGGAGGGAAATCTCTAAATTCTCCCTGTATGGGATAAGTTGACTAAAAACCCTCTCAGAAGTTGTGCCCTCACTCTGGATGAACGCGCCCTTGTTGTTGAACACTGTGTAACTACTGCTAAACACTGTGTAACTGCTGCTGAAGAATGATGTAAGACCTGAATGATCTTTCTAGTGATTGGTTGTGTCTCTCAACATCGAAATCAGCCAACTAGTGTCTTCCTCCTGGAATCCACTAAACTATCTCTCCTGAGATGCACCTCTTCCCCTCAATGACAAGTCATAATCTGCATAATGATGAATTTTGTTGTTGAACCTTTCTTTATAGCTTTCCAAAACCGTAAATCACTGTTGAAACCCTAATTCACTGTAGACTTCTGAAACCCTAAATCACTGCTGAAACCCTAATTCACTGTTGACTTCTATTTTTATCTCATAATGACTTAAAAGTGCTTTTAACCCATTTTAGCTCAATGTCACTTTCTGAATATAACACCTGTGACTAGAGTGACCTCTAGTAACCCTGTTTACCTCTTTTTTGGCCCTGCCTATAGTCTAATAGGGCAGTTTAGACCATTAAGCCTCCTCTCTGGAGCTCCTATTTGGAAAGGGACATTACAGTCCTCCCTTCCCGAAATTGTTTGTCCTCAAGAAATACCAGTCCAGGGTGCTGCAACACCTGCTCACTCTCCCAAGTAGCGTCCTCTACTGGAAGCCCTCTCCATCTTATCAAACACTCTCTAATGACCCTTCCCCTCAGTTTCCTCTCCCAGAACTCCAAAACCTCCTTCGGAACTAACTCCAACTGTCCCTCCTCATCCAATGGGGGAAGCTCCTCTGATGTGCTAATGAATTGTCCCACTGCCTTTTTGAGGCAAGACACATGAAATACGTTATGAATCTTTCTCCCCTCTGGAATCTCTAGCTTGTAAGCAACTTCGCCTACTTGACGCATGATCCTGTAAGGACCATAAAATATGGGCTTGAGCTTCTCAGCCCCACACTTCTTCAAATATGGATGTTTGTAGGGTTGGAGTCTCAAGAAAACCAAATCTCCAACCTCAAAGCTTCGCTCTATCCTGTGCTTGTTCACACTTATCTTCTGTCGGTTTTGCATCGTCTACAAGTTCTCTTTCAACAACTTGAGAATCTCCTAACTCTCTATGATCCAATCCTTGGCCTTGGGAGCTCTACTCTCCCTGAAGACCAAGTCTACCAAAGTGGGAGCATCATATCCGTACAATTCTCAGAAGGGTGTCATACCAATGGACATGTGGAGGGTGGTGTTGTAGCAATGTTCTCCCAAATATAACCACTTTACCCACGTTCTCTGTTGTCCTGCTACATAGTTCCTCAAATACCCTTCAACCCACTTGTTTAAAATCTCGGTCTACCCATCTGTCTGAGGGTGATAGCTGGTGTTAGGTGTCAAATTTTTCCCCACCAACCGAAAGAACTTTCTCCAAAATGTCCCTATGAACTGACTATCCCTCTCACTGACGATGTTCTTCGACAACCCATGAAGTCTAAAGACCTCCCTAAAGAAAATCTTGTCTACCTAAACTGCATTGTATTATGTCGGTATGGCATAGAAGTGAGAAAACTTGGTCAATATGCCGATCACTACATAGATACAATCCTTACCCTATACCTTGGGTAGACCTTTGATGAAGTCCATAGATATACTCTCCCATTTCTTCTCTAAAATGGGGAGTGACTGAAGTAGCCCTGCTGGAAGAGAATGCTCTGACTTGCTCTCCTGTCAAGTCACACACTCACTAACATGTCTTATAACTTCATTTTTGAGGCCCTTCCACGAGAACCTCTCTTCGATTTGTCTATAGGTTTTGAAAAACCCCTGATGGCCTGCTAGAGGCGAATCATGAACCGTGGTGAGGATCTTCTTCTTGAGCCCTGAATCTGGCACCAAGTAGACTCTATCCTTGTAAAATATGACATCGTCAATGACCCTATACCGATCATCCTGTATCTTCCCATCCATCACCTCACAAGCGAACATGTTCTTGGAATATTCCACTAACAAGTGGGATTTCCAATCTGCTGAAATCTCCATCAAAGAACATGTCACAAGTCTCCTCGATAGTGCATTGGTAACAATGTTATTATTCCCCTTGACATACTCTATGTCAAAGTCGAATGCATGTACCTTCGTCACCCAATTCTGTTGGCGCTCACTGAGGTCCTTCTACTCAAGGAAATACTTCAAACTGTTTTGATCGGTCTTGACCACGAATTTGTTTCCCACCAAATATTGTCTGAACTTGGTCAAGGCATGCATTATTGCCAACATTTCCTTGTCATAAATGGAGTACAACCTATCAGGATAACTAAGCTTCCGAATCTCGAATACAATGTGGTGTCCTCCCTGCATCAAAACCGCACTGATCCGTTCGTCGGATGCATCACACTCTAGTACAAATGGCAAGGTGAAGTCTGGTAGTGCCAACATTGGACAAGTGCCCATGACTTCCTTCATGTGATAAAAGGATTCCTGTGATTTCTCGGTCCATATGAAGGCCCCATTCTTGGTAAGATCTGGCAGCGGTGCTCCAAGCTGAGAAAAACCCCAGACGAACCACCTGTAATAGTTGCACAGCCTGAAGAAGATCCTTAATTTTGTCACGTTCCTAGGCGTCGGCCAATCTAGAATGGCCCTGATCTTCTCTTGGTGCACCTGTACCCCTTGTGCATTGATGATGTGGCCCAAGTAAAGCAGCTCTGTCATACTGAATTCACACTTGGACACTTTGGCATATAATGATTGTGCCTCCATGATGCTCAATACCTCATCCAAGTGCCTCATATGCTCTTTCCATGACCGGTTATAGATCAATATGTCATCGAAGAAAACCAATATTGATTTCCTTAACTGATCCTTGAATATATGGTTCATGCAAGAATGGAATGTAGCGAGTGCATTGGTTAACCCAAATGGCATAACCAAGAACTCGAAGTGTCCAAAATGACATCGAAATAACATCTTCTATGTCCTGCTCCTGGATGCTGATCTGATGATATCCAGAGCATATTTCAATTTTTGAGAAGAAAACTTCCCCATGCAGTTCATCCATCAACTCGTCAATGCGTGGGATAGGGTACCGGTTCTTGATGGTTTTCTTGTTCAAGGCTCAATAATCAATTCACATCCTCATGGTGCCATCCTTCTTCAGAACTAAGACAACTGAAGAAGCAAATGGGCTGCTGCTTGGCCTGATGTGTTCCATCACCAACAATTCCTTGATTGCCTTCTCTATCTCATCCTTGAACCTCCTAGGATGACGATAGGTGGGGGGTGATCATAGGTTTGTCCCCCTCCTCCAACTCAATGGTGTGCTCAAACCCCCTGTCAGGTGGTCTCCCTGGTGGAATTGCCTCAAAGACCTGTTGATGTCATCCTAATAAATTCTTGATCTCTGTATGGTACTGTTGTCGACCTTCTGAATCCTTTTGAGTAGTGATCAAGCATTCTACGGCATATGCTACCTCCCCATGTCTTAATATCCTCTCCATCCTCTTGGCTAAAACTGTCCTGGGTGCTCCTGTCAACATACCTCTTAGAACAACCTTCTTCCCATCCTAATCTCTGAATCCCATTTCCAAGTTTTGGTAGTTGGTGGTGATTTTTCCTAAGGTAATCATCCACTGAACTCCTAACACCACATCTTTGTCCGATAGTTCAACCACATAAAATGTGTCTCTCACTCTGTAGTTTCCTAACTTCATCTCTAAGTTTGGAACTCTATCTAGACACTCCACTGTGTGGCCATCTACTACCGCAACATCAAACCCCTCAAACTCCTCTATCTGAAGTGCATGTCTCGATACTAGTGAAGCATCGATGAAGTTGTGGGTGGCCCCACCATCTATGCAGTAAAAAATTGAAATATTGCAGAGATAAATTGTAACAATGATTGACCAAAGGTTGAGTTGAATGGCTGAGATAAATTGTAACAACTCTTCACCTGGAACTACTTTTTTTGTTGCACATACAAATATACTATTTCCTTCGCATGCCTCAAATATGAAATTAAATTTCTTCGTTGTTTCCACTGGTTATGTACTATTTATAAAGTCTGCAATGTTTCCAGTAGCTTTTGGCCTTCCATCAATATACATAGTTTCTCCTTTATTTTGATTGTTATCTAGTCGTTGTATATAATTTGCGGCAACTCCGTATCTCCTCATACTTTACGTATATCAGACCAACATCAACTAGTGATTGTATTTGTATAATGGTCCGACATACTCCATCAATTCAGTTACAGTGCCATAACCGACCTTTATGTCATCCATGGAAAATAACCCCAATCCATGTAAGGATGAAGGATCAATGCGATACATCCTCCCACCAATGAATAAATCTTTGTTCACTTCAGGTAGCTCCTTAGGCTCCCATCGTTGCACTAGATGTTTATACCTCAAGGGAAACTCAATGTCACCTATGTTATAATATGAAAGATTGTGCTCGTTTTACCATTGACAATACCCTTGTCACCCAACCATAGGCCGAAGCCACCCTCCGAGCACATTGCCCTTGATAGAGAAGAATATTGGTAGCAATCAATAGCCAAGCAAGGCTAATGCACCAGGCAATAAACGTAACCAAAGCTGATCAGATAGTCCCACCCAGAAACTGGCGCAACACTCTTCCCCAGAAACTTGCGCACAAAACTGCCAACTGCATTGCGCACAACTGGCTCTCTACAATTCTGATAATGTGTCAAATGAGAGACTAGCGCCCTATATTTATAGTGGTTCTGGAAAACTTACATGGGCCGAATTCTCCTTCTGGGTACTAATTAATTCATATTAATTATATTTCTACAGTTGACATCTCGTCTAGGGTTTCCTTTACTTCTTTGCTTCCTTCCAAAATATTCTAATCTTGTCATAGGTCACAATATAGGTTCATACCTCCCGAAGCTACCATAATATTAACACTCCCTCCTAGCTAGGGAGGTATGGTCTTGAGCACAAACATACCATGCAATTGGTAGTATCACGAGCATCGTCATTATTATCCAACTGGATAATCTCCTATGACAACTGGTACAATAACAATTGATAGGACACGCATGTGTTTATCCATGGTAGTATGCAAATACTCAAAACGTGACACAAAGTCATGAATAGTGGAACAAATCCACCACAGTGGTATATCTCTACTGTCTGGAGACAAACAATCTCCATAACAATCATCTGTTGACAATCTACATAGAAAATATTGTTAAAAATACATTGAACCATCTGGGCCAATATTTCACTCACATATGTAAGATCTGAAAGAATATATGCCCTCAGTATAGAACATCAATAATGGGCTATCTTCCCTATTCTTCTCAATCAAGGAAGAATGATTGTTTCTGATTTCTAAGCCATGGACCATTCCTCACCCTGGGCCATTCTTCCTACACTAATCAAAGTGCACCCTGGAGAGAATGTCTAAACCCTAAGGAATGTCTGTCCCTGATTGTTGAGCCTGGACCATTCCCCACCCTGGGCCATTCTTCCTACTCTAATCAAAGTGCACCCTGGAGAGAATGTATAAACCCTATGGAGTGATTTTCCAAACCATTTCCTCTATTAACCACAAGAGGAAAAGATTGTCCTGTATCAACCTCCAAAATGGACCATTCCTCATGTTAACCACAATGAGAAATAACTGTCCGGGGAGGCGGGCCAGTCTTCTTGAGTAACCCTCAAGAAGAGAGACTGCCCTAGACTACTCCCCAAGTTAAACACAATGGAAAGTCGTTTTCTATGATACATCATCAATCTGGACCATTTCCCATGTTAACCACAATGAGAAATCGTTGTATGTCAGAAATCTCAATCCACTTTCCGAACATGAAAGAATCTGTCCAATCTGGACTATTTTTCAATCACAAAGATAAATGTTTCAATAATATTTTTCAACAATATTTTTCAATAATATTTTAGTACTCCCTCCTAACCTAGGGATTCTTCCCTTTGAGCTAAGGGAGTTATTTCCATGATCCCCATCTTCTCTCGGAAATATTCAAACTTTATTCTGGATAGAGGTTTTGTTAGAATGTCTGTTGTCTACTCGTCAGTGGGGATATATTCGAGCTTTACCTCTCCTTCATGGAATTTATCTCGAATAAAGTAGTATTTAATCTCAATGTGTTTTGACCTTTCATGAAATACAGGATGTTATGATAATCTTATACAACTCTGATTATCACAATGTATTATGGTCGATTCTGGAATCTGATCGAATAAATCAGAGATTAACTTCCTTAATCATATTGCTTCAGTGCATGTTTCACATGCTACGATATACTCTTCTTCTTTTGTGCTAAGTGTGATAGAATTTTGTTTCCTGTTGCCCCAAGATATCATAGCGGAGCACAAGATGAAACACATACCTAAAGTGATCTTTCTGTCTTCTGCACTTCCTACCCAATCTAAGTCTGTGAATCCATGAAGCTATATATCACTGGATGCGGTATATCTCAAACCATAGTTTATTGTTCCATGAATATATCTTAATACATGCTTTGCAGCTATCCAATGCTCATGTCTTGGTTCCACTCAGAATTGGCTTAGTGTATTCACAACAAAGCATATGTTTGGTCAAGTATTTACCAGATACATCAATGACCCAATTAGTTGTCGATATAGAGATGGATCTACTAGATCAGAATCTGGAACTTTCACTTTTCTTATATCTGCATTCATAGGAGTGTCCGTGGACTTACAATCCATCATTCCAAATTTCTGAAGGATCTTTATTGCGTACTTTCCTTGTCCAAGGAACACTTCACCACGCTTCTTCCATACTTCTAGTCTGAAGTAATAATGCATGAGACCTAGATCTTTCCTATCAAATTCAGAAGCTAATTCCTTCTTCCACTGGATAATAAGAGACTCTTCACCTATTATGAATGGATTGTCAACATATAATAGTAGAATCACAGGTGCATTGTCCATGAATTTGTAATAAAGATTTGGATCTGCATGACTGTTGGAGAAACCAAGTCTTGTTAGATAGTTGTCCATTTTGGCATACCAAGCTCTTGGAGCTTGCTTGAGTCCATATAGAGCTTTCTTTAATCTACAAATGTGAGTGTCTCTGGAATGTACCTCAAACCCTTGAGGTTGTTCAATATATACTTCTTCTTCAATTGCTCCATAAATGAAGTTCGTCTTTACATCCATCTGATGTAAGTTCCGTCCCATGGAAGCGACAAGAGATATGATAGATTTGATGGAATTATATCTAGCCATCAGAGCAAAGGTTTCGTCGTAATATTCTCCCTCCTTCTGGGAGAACCCTCTAGCTACGAATCTTGCCTTGTATTTATCCACGCTTTCGTCTGCTACATGTTTGATCTTGTACACCCATTTTGAGGTTACCACCGATTTTTATTTAGGTCTTGGTACGATTTCCCATACCTCATTTTTCATAATGGATTGATGCTCTTCTGTCATAGCTTCTTTCCATTTTTCCTTTTGATTTGCTTCTTCAAATGTGGTAGGTTCTTCATCTAGAAGCTTTGTCATGTATGTTGCATAACTTGAGAATCTTTTAGGTCTTTTACTCTTTCTGAATGTTCCTTCTAGAACCTTGAGTCTTTCTTCATATTTTAAGGTAGATTCAAGCCAAGATGGTCTTTTCTTGGTCTTAGGTATGATATCTGAATCAATGTTTTCACATGGCTCCATAGGATGATCAAGTAGTTCCTTTTTGTCATTTACATTTTCTGTGCTTTCTTTGTTAAGTTATTCAATCTCTTCTTATTCTATATTTTCTTCTATGGATTTGTTGAAGGCCATTCTCTCATTGAATGTTATGTCTCTGTTGACTTCGATCTTGTGTTGTTCTGGAATATACATTCTATAAGCTTTGGATGAATTACTGTATCCCACAAATATCCCTTTCTTTCCTGAAGGTTCTAGTTTATTCCTCTTGTCCTTGGGAATGTGAAAGTAAACAGGACATCCAAATATTCTTAGGTTTTCCACATTGGGTTTCTTACCTGAGAAATCTTCTTCTGGTGTCATGTCCTTCAATATACGATGATCACTTCTGTTCTGCACATATATTGTTGTCATTGTTCCTTCTCCACATAAGAACATGGATAGACCTTGATCATTTATTAAGGCTTTTATGGTTTATTCAATGGATCTGTTCTTTCTTTCTGCTACACCATTTTGTTGAGGATTATGAGGAACAGTCATCTCCCTCCTAATCCCTACCGATTTGTAGAATGCAACGAATTCCGTTGATGTGTATTCTCCACCATTATCGTTTCTTAGCATCTTGATCTTCTTATTCGTGAGATTTTCTATTTCTTCTTTGAACTCTTGAAACTTGCCGAATACTTTGTCTTTCATCTTGAGTAGATATAACCAAGTCTTTCTTGAATAGTCATCCATAAAGATTACGTAGTAAGAAGATCCTCCTAGAGATTTTACTAGCATCAGACCGCAAACATCTGACTGTATCAGATCTAGAATCTCCTTATATTTGTTGTTGTTGCTTGGGAATGGTTTCTTGATATTCTTCCCAAGAGCACATCCTTTGCAAATTCCTTCATGTGTAGACTGCAACTTTGGTATTCCTTCAACCATCATTTTGAGAAAGGGTAAATCTTGATAGTTAATGTGAGCGTACCTTCTGTGCCAAAGCTCATTGGGGTTGAGCGTACCTTGAAAGATTGTGCTCGTTTTACCATTGAAAATACCTTTGTCACCCAACCATAGGCCGAAGCCACCCTCCGAGCACCTTGAACTTGACAGAGAAGAATACTGGTAGAAATCAATAGCCAAGAAAGGATAATGCACCAGGAAAGAAAAGTAACCAAAGTTGATCAGATAGTCCCACCCAGAAACTGGTGCAACACTCTTCCTTAGAAACTTGCGCACAAAACTGCCAACTGCAATGCGCACAACTAGCTTTCTGCAATTCTGAGAATGTGTCAAATGAGAGACTATCACCCTATATTTATAGTGGTTCTGACAGACTTACTGGGGGCGACTTCTCCTTCTGGGTACTAATTAATTCATATTAATTATATTTCTGCAACCGACTTCTCGTCTAGGGTTTCCTTTACTTCTTTGCTTCCTTCTGGAATATTCTAATCTCGTCATAGGTCACAATAGAGGTTCATACCTCCCGAATATACCATAATATTAACAACCTATTCTCTCAGCATCATAATTACATGACCCTCCGTTGGCAAGAAAAAAATTCATGTGTATACGAAATCTTTTCCTTAGCTTTTCCAACCTAGTTGATCTAGAACCAGTAGATCTAGTACAACACGTCTCACTTTCAACCTCTCTTAGTATATCTTGATCATCACTTTAGGAAGATAGATCCGACAGATACCTATTTGGTGGTACCTACACTTGGTAAAATAAGAAGATAAGTTATCATGCTAATATACGTTTTTGGTACCAACACAGCTGCATATAGTTGCATTTAATTGCATAAAGTTGAAATTGTCACACTTATCTGTCACAATTATAAGTTGCATTGTTACATAAAGTTGCATATAAGTTGAATAAAGTTGCATATATTTGCATATCCCTCGACACTCAGTGGAGAACTGGATTTGAGACCCATCAAAGAGTTCGAGTGGGGATCGATAGTTTAGAAATCCATGATCGTGGAATTTCACATATTTGGAAAGTGCCTTTAGTGGCTAGTGGGGAATCGAGGAATGGTTTTGTTGGAGTTGTACAAGCTATAAAGGAAAGGGTTGTGGTCTTCTATATGGAATACTGTGAAGGCATTGAACCTGAGAGGAGACAATGGGATGGAAGGAGGGGGTTCCCTCTCTCGATCTTGTCCAAGAACCCAAGACCCATACCCAACGCTCAAAATATCCTATTGAGACCAAGGATACCCCTCTAGAGTTTCTGTGTGGTACTTTGAGGCATTGTTCATGGCTCTAGTTGCATATAGTTACATAAGTTGCATTTTTGCATAAAGTTGCATATAGTTGGATAAGTTGCATATTTGCATATAGTTGCATATAGTTGCATTGTTGCATATAGTTTCATATAGTTGCAAT
>ML819787.1:101583-116313 GCA_009831015.1 Picea engelmannii | reverse complement strand
TCCAACAGAGGATGAACACCTTCAGTAACCACTCATAGAACTAGATCAAAGATCAACACACCGATACTTTGACGTGGTAAAACCCCTACGAGGAAACATCCATGGCCCAAGCCAACATGATCACTTGGAGTAGTTTATTAATGAAAAAGAAAAAGACTACAAAGATATTTTACAAGAGATCTTATCACAATCGATCATCAGCAAATGACCCTTCGTGCTTTTTAAATAGAGATCATGGACCAATTGGGTGTTAATCCATGGATCAATGTAGTCGTTAAGATTGAGGTGAATATGAACCGTCGGATCACTCTATGTCGGAAACATATCGTGACCATCGTATTTCCTAACTACAAATGCATACTAAAGAAACACACTTTTATGTAATGTTCCTAACTTGGCTAGTCTAGGAAATGCTGCTAATGTGTGTGTAGGATCAATGGTCTACAACATATAAATGATCATACAAATAATAAACGTGACAAAGGACTGCAAAGTTTGTATTATGATATCTTTATGGATTACAAAATGGTCGAATGCGGCTGAATAAATTGACAATACTCAACTAGATCAACAGACAAAGGATCTTCACTAAAATACTAATAAGCAACTAAAAGATAATACCCGGAATATGGGAGCACTGCAGAATCAATGGATGCGTTCGGACTATGGTATCTCTGACGGTAACTGCCGGAAGTATGGAAAGTTCTCCCTAGGAGCTATACTTCTCAGAATGGCCTAGAAATTGTCCCAAACGATGTGCCCTGGTCTAGTCCTCAATACTAGTATCTTTCGGACCCCTCTATTGATGAATCTGGACCCCGGATGGACACCCCTAGGGGAATGCGCCCCTCTTCTTCTGGAAAAATTCATCCTAGCGATTCCACCATCGGAATTGGACGAGATATGTCTCAAAATGAACACCTTGGTCTACTAGGAAATGGGTCGGAAGGGTTTCCCTGAATCTGGTCTGATGCTCGCTCTGGAACCCCAAATGTGCCCGCCAAAATTGTCACACATCCAAGTCTGGAAAATGTGTCCTGGTTGATCCCTCTATCATAATATGAGGAGGAAACAGGAAAAAGATGCGCCTTTCCCTCCTCTCAAATGGGTTGGAGGGAAATATCTAAATTCTCCCTGTATGGGATAAGTCGACTAAAAACCCTCTCAGAAGTTGTTCCCTCACTCTGTATGAACACGCCCTTGCTGTTGAACACTGTGTAATTGCTGCTGAAGAATGATGTAAGACCTGAATGATCTTTCCAGTGACTAGGGTGTGTCTCTCAACACTGAAATCATTCAACTAGTGTCTTCTTCCTGGAATCCACTGAACTATCTCTCCTGAGATGTGCCTCTTCCCGTCAATGACAAATCATAATCTACATAATGATGAATTATGTTGTTGACCCTTTCTTTATAGCTTTCCAAAACCCTAAATCATTGTTGAAACCCTAAGTCACTGTTGACTTTCGAAACCCTAAATCACTGTTGAAACCCTAATTCACTGTTCACTTCTATTTTTATCTCATAATGACTTAAAAGTGATTTTAACCCTTTTTAGCTCAATGTCACTTTTCGAATATAACACATGTGACTAGAGTGACCTCTAGTAACCCTGTTTACCCCTTTTTTGGCCCTGCCTATAGTCTAACAGGGCAGTTTAGACCATTAAGCCTCCTCTCTGGAGCTCCTATTTGGAAAGGGACATTGTAGTCCTCCCTTCCTGAAATTGCTTGTCCTCAAGCAATACCAGTCCAGGGTGTTGCAACACTTGCTCACTCTCCCAAGTAGCGTCCTCTACTGGAAGCCCTCTCCATCTGATCAAACACTCTCTAATGACCCTGCCCCTCAGTTTCCTCTCCCGGAACTCCAAAACCTCCTTCGGAACTAACTCCAACTGTCCCTCCTTATCCAATGGGGCAAGCTCCTCTGATGTGCTAATGAATTATCCCACTGCCTTTTTGAGGCAAGACACATGAAATGCGTTATGAATCTTTCTCCCCAATGGAAGCTCTAGCTCGTAAGCAACTTCGCCTACTTGATGCATGATCATGTAAGGACCATAAAATCTGGGCTTGAGCTTCTCAGTCCCACACTTCTTCAAAGATCACTGTCTGTAGGGTTGGAGTCTCAAGAAAACCAAATCTCCAACCTCAAAGCTTCGCTCTATCCTGTGCTTTTCTGCACTTATCTTCTGTTGGTTTTGCATCGTCTGCAGGTTATCTTTCAACAACTTGAGAATCTCCTAACTCTCTATGATCCAATCCTTGGCCTTGGGAGCTCTGCTCTCCTCGAAGACCAAGTCTACCAAAGTGGGAGAATCATATCCGTACAATGCTCGGAAGGGTGTCATACCAATGGACATGTGGAGGGTGGTGTTGTAGCAATGTTCTCCCAAATATAACCACTTTACCCACGTTCTCTGTTGTCTTCCTACATAGTTCCTCAAATACCCTTCAACCCACTTGTTGACAATCTCGGTCTACCCATCTGTCTGAGGGTGATAGTTGGTGCTAGGTGTCAACTTTGTCCCCACCAACCGAAACAACTCTCTCCAAAATGTCCCTATGAACCGACTGTCCCTGTCACTGACGATGTTCTTCGGCAACCCATGAAGTTTGAAGACCTCCCTAAAGAAAATCTCGACTACCTAAACTGCATTGTATTATGTTAGTATGGCATAGAAGTGAGAAAACTTGGTCAATATGTCGACCACTACATAGATATAGTCCTTACCCTAGATCTTGGGTAGACCTTTGATGAATTCCATAGATATACTCTCCCATTTCTGCTCTAAAATGGGGAGTGACTGAAGTAGCCCTGTTAGAAGAGAATGCTCTGACTTGTTCTACTGGCAAGTCACACACTCACTAACATGTCTTATAACTTCCTGTTTGAGGCCCTTCCATGAGAACCTCTCTTTGATTTGTCTATAGGTTTTGAAAAACCCCTAATGGCCTGCTAGAGCTGAATCATGAACCACGGTGAGGATCTTCTTCTTGAGCCTTGAATATGGCACCGAGTAGACTCTATCCTTGTAAAATATGAAATTGTCAATGACCCTATACCGATCATCCTGTATCTTCCCATCCATCACCTCACAAGAGAACTTGTTCTTGGAATATTCCACTAACAAGTGGGATTTCCAATCTGTTGAAATCTCCATCAAAGAACATGCCACAGGTCTCCTCAATAGTGCATCGGTAACAATGTTATTCTTCCCCTTGACATACTCTATGTCAAATTTGAATGCATGTACCTTTATCACCCATTTCTATTGGTTCTCACTGAGGTCCTTCTCCTCAAGGAAATACTTCAAACTATTTTGATCAGTGTTGACCACGAATTTGTTGCCCACCAAATATTGTCTGAACTTGGTCAAGGCATGCATTATTGCCAACATTTCCTTGTCATAAATGGAGTACAACCTATCAGTCTAACTAAGCTTCCGAATCTCGAATACAATGTTGTTTCCTCCCTGCATCAAAACCGCACTGATCCGTTCGTCGAATGCATCACACTCTAGTACAAATGGCAAGGTGAAGTCTGGTAGTGCCAACATTGGACAAGTGCCCATGACTTCCTTCATGAGATCAAAGGCTTCCTATGATTTCTCAGTCCATATGAAGGCCCCATGCTTGGTAAGATCTGTAAGCGGTGATCCAAGTTGAGAAAAACGCTAGACGAACCACCTGTAATAGTTGCACACCCCGAAGAAGCTCCTTAATTCTATCACGTTCCTGGGCGTCGGCCAATCCATAATGGACATGATCTTCTCTTGGTGCACCTGTACCCCTTGTGCATTCATGATGTCGCCTGATTAAAGCAGCTCTGTCATACTGAATTCACACTTGGACTCTTTGGCATATAATGATTGTGCCTCAATGATTCTCAATACCTCATCCAAGTGCCTCATATGCTCTTTCCATGACTGGCTATAGATCAATATGTCATCGAAGAAAACCAATACATATTTCCTTAACTGATCCTTGAATATATGGTTCATGCAAGAATGGAATGTAGCGAGTGCATTGGTTAACCCAAATGGCATAACCAGGAACTCGAAGTGTCCAAAATGACATGGAAATGGCGTCTTCTATGTCCTGCTCCCGGATGCTGATCCAATGATATCCAGAGCGTAGATCAATTTTTGAGAATAAAACTACCCCATGTAGTTCATTCATCAACTCATCAATGCATGGGATAGGGTACCGGTTCTTGATGGTTTTCTTGTTCAAGGCTCAATAATCAATTCACATCCTCATGGTGCCATCCTTCTTCAAAACCAAGACAACTGAAGAAGAAAATGGGCTGCTGCTTGGTCTGATGTGTTCCATCACCAACAATTCCTTGATTTCCTTCTCTATCTCATCCTTGAACCTCCTAGGATGACGATAGGGGGGGGTGATCATAGGTTTGTCCCCCTCCTCCAAGTCAATGGTGTGCTCAAACCCCCTGTCAGGTGGTCTCCCTGGTGGAATTGCCTCAAAGAGCTACTGATGTCATCCTAATAAATTCTTGATCTTTGTATGGTACTGTTGTCGACCTTCTAAATCCTTCTGAGTAGTGATCAAGCATTCTATGACATATGATACCTCCCCATGTCTTAATATCCTCTCCATCCTCTTGGCTGAAACTATCCTGGGTGCTCCTGTCGACATACCTCTTAGAACAACCTTCTTCCCATCCTGATCTCTGAATCCCATTTCCAAGTTTTTGTAGCTGGTGGTGATTTTTCCCAAGGTAATCATCCACTGAACTCCTAACACCACATCCGTGTCTGATAGTTCAACCACATAAAATGTGTCTCTCACTTTGTAGTTGCCTAAATTCATCTCTAAGTTTGGAACTCTATCTAGACACTCCACTGTGTGGCAATCTGCTACCGCAACATCAAACCCCTCAAACTCCTCTATTTGAAGTGTCTGTCTCGATACTAGTGAAGAGTCGATGAAGTTGTGGGTGGCCCCACCATCTATGCCGTAAACACATTATGTAGTAAAAATTTGAAATATTGCAACGATAAATTGTAACAATGATTGACCAAAGGTTGAGTTGAATGGTATCTAAGATATTTACCCCCATAGTCGCACCCCCTTCATCTATTTGATTTAAGTTGTAATAGATCAACAACTCTTCACCTGGAACTATTGTTTTTGTTGCACATACAAATATATTATTTCCTTTGCATGCCTCAAATATGAAATTCGGTTTCTTCGTTGTTGCCACTGGTTGTGTACTATTTATAAAGTCTGCAATGTTTCCAGTAGCTTTTGGCCTTCCATCAATATACATAGTTTCTCCTTTATTTTGATTGTTGTCTAGTAGTTGTATATAATTTGCGGCAACTCCGTATCTCCTCACACTTTACGTATATCAGACCAACATCAACTAGTGATTGTATTTGTATAATGGTCCAACATACTCCATCAATTCAGTTACAGTGTCATAGCCGAACTTGATGCCATCCATGGAAAATAACCCCAATCCATGTAAGGATCAAGGATCAATGCGATACATCCTCCCACCAATGAAGAAATCTTTGTTCACTTCAGGTATCTCCTTAGGTTCCCATCGTTGCACTAGATGTTTATACCTCAAGGGAAACTCAATGTCACCTATGTTAGAATATGAAAGATTGTGCTTGTTTTACCATTGACAATACCCTTGTCACCCAACCATAGGTCGAAGCCACCCTCCGAGCACCTTGACCTTGATAGAGAATAATATTGGTAGCAATCAATAGCCAAGCAAGGATAATGCACCAAGCAATAAAAGTATCCAAAGCTGATTAGATAGTCCCACCCAGAAACTGGCGCAACACTCTTCCCTAGAAACTTGCGCACAAAACTACCAACTGCAGTGCGCACAACTGGCTCTCTGCAATTCTGATAATGTGTCAAATGAGAGACTGGCGCCCTATATTTATAGTGGTTCTGGAAAACTTACTAGCGTCGACTTCTCCTTCTGGGTACTAATTATTTCATATTAATTATATTTCTGCAGTTGACATCTCGTCTAGGAATTCCTTTACTTCTTTATTTCCTTCCAGAATATTCTAATCTCGTCATAGGTCACAATAGAGGTTCACACCTCCCGAAGCTACCATAATATTAACACTCCCTCCTAGCTAGGGAGGTATGGTCTTGAGCACAAACAGACCATTCAATTGGTAGTATCACGAGCACCATCATTATTATCCAACTGGATAATCTCCTATGACAACTGGTACAATAACAATTGATAGGACACACATGTGTTTATCCATGGTAGTATGCAACTCCTCAAACTGTGATACATAGTCACGAACAGTGGAACAAATCCACCACAGTGATATATCTCTACTGTCTGGAGATAGAGAATCTCCATAACAATCATCTGATGACAACCTGCACAGAAAATATTGTTAAAAATAAATTGAACCATCTGGGCCAATCTTTCACTCACATCTGTGAGATCTCAAAGAATATATGCCCTCAGTATAGAACATTAATAATGGGCTATCTGCCCTATTCTTCTCAAACAAGGAAGAATGATTGTTTCTAATTTCTAAGCCATGGACCATTCCTCACCCTGGGCCATTCTTCCTACACTAATCAAAGTGAACCCTGGAGAGAATGTCTAAACCATAAGGAATGTATGTTCCTAATTGTTGAGCCTGGACCATTCCCCACCCTGGGCCATTCTTCCTACACTAATCAAAGTGCACCCTGGAGAGAATGTATAAACCCTAAGGAATGAATGTCTGAACCATTTCTGCTATTAACCACAAGAGGAAAAGATTGTCCTGTATCAACCTCCAAAATGGACCATTCCTCATGTTAACCACAATGAGAAATAATTGTCTGGCGACGCGGGCCAGTCTTCTTGAGTAACCCTCAAGAAGAGAGACTTCCCTAGAACACTCCCCAAGTGAAACACAATGGAAATTCATTGTCTATGATACATCATCAATCTAGACCATTTCCCATGTTAACCACAATGAGAAATCGTTGTCTGTTAGAAATCTCAATCCACTTTCCAAACAAGAAAGAATATGTCCAATCTTGACTATTTTTCAATCACAAAGATAAATATTTCAATAATATTTTTCAACAATATTTTTCAATAATATTTTACTACTCCCTCCTAACCTAGGGAGTCTTCCCTTTCAGCTAAGGGAGTTATTTCCATGATCCCCATCTTCTCTCGGAAATATGCAAACTTTATTCTAGATAGAGGTTTTGTTAGAATGTTTGTTGTCTTCTCATCAGTGGGGATATATTCGAGCTTTACCTCTCCTTCCTGGACTTTATCTCGAATAAAGTAGTATTTTATCTCAATGTGTTTCGACCTTTCATGAAATATGGGATGTTCTGATAATCTTATACAACTCTGATTATCACAATGTATTATGGTCGATTATGGAATCCGATCGAATAAATCAGAGATTAACTTCCTTAACCATATTGCTTCAGTGCATGCTTCACATGCTGTGATATACTCTTCTTTTGTTGTGTTAAGTGTGATCGACTTTTGTTTCCTATTGCCCCAAGATATCATAGCGGAGCGCAAGATGAAACACATACCTAAAGTGCTCTTTCTGTCTTCTACACTTCCTGCCCAATCTGAGTTTGTGAATCCATGAAGCTGTATATCACTGGATGTGGTATATCTCAAACCATAGTTTATTGTTCCACGAATATATATTAATACATTCTTTGAAGCTATCCAATGTTCATGTCTTGGTTCCACTTGGAACTGGCTTAGTGTATTCATGGCAAAGCATATGTCTGGTCCAGTATTTACCAGATACATCAATGACCCAATTAGTTGTCGATATAGAGATGGATCTACTAGATCAGAATATGGAACTTTCACTTTTCTTATATATGCATTCATAGGAGTGTCCATGGACTTACAATCCATCATTCCAAATTTCTGAAGGATCTTTATTGTGTACTTTCCTTGTCCAAGGAATACTTCACCATGCTTCTGCCATACTTCTAGTCCCAAGTAATAATGCATGAGACCTAGATCTTTCCTATCAAATTCAGAAGCTAATTCCTTGCACTGGATAATAAGAGACTCTTCACCTATTATGAATAGATTGTCAACATATAATAGTAGAATCATAGGTGCATTGTCCACGACTTTGTAATAAAGGTTTGGATCTGCATGACTCTTGGAGAAACCAAGTCTTGTTAGCTAGTTGTCCATTTTGGCATACCAAGCTCTTGGAGCTTGCTTGAGTCCATATAGAGCTTTCTTTAATCTGCAAATGTGAGTGTCTCTAGAATGTACCTCAAACCCTTGAGGTTGTTCAATATATACTTCTTCTTCAATTTCTCCATAAATGAAGCTTGTCTTTACATCCATCTGATGTAAGTTCCATCCCATGGAAGCGACAAGATATATGATAGCTCTGATGGAATTATATCTAGCCATCGGAGCAAAGGTTTCACTGTAATCTTGTCCCTTCTTTTGGGATAACCCTCTAGCTACGAATCTTGCCTTGTATTTATCCACGCTTTTGTCTGTTGCATGTTTGATCTTGTACACCCATTTTGAGGTTACCACCGATTTTTCTTTAGGTCTTGGTATGATTTCCCATACCTCATTTTTCATAATGGATTGATGCTCTTCCTTCATAGCTTCTTTCCATTTTCCCTCCTGAAATGCTTCTTCAAATGTGGTAGGTTCTTCATTTAGAAGCTTCGTCATGTATGTTTCATAACTTGAGAATCTTTTAGGTCTTTTACTCTTTCTGAATGTTCCTTCTGGAACCTTGAGTCTTTCTTCATATTTTAAGGTAGCTTCAAGCCAAGCTAGTATTTTATTGGTCTTAGGTATGATATCTGAATCAATGTTTTCACATGGCTCCATAGGATGATCAAGTAGTTCATTTTTGTCATTTACGTTTTCTGTGTTTTCTTCGTTAAGTTATTCAATCTCTTCTTCTTCTATATTTTCTTCTATGGAATTATTTAAGGCCATCCTCTCATTGAATGTTACGTCTCTGTTGACTTCAATCTTGTGTTTTTCTGGAATATATATTCTATACGCTTTGGATGAATCACTGTATCCCACGAATATCCCTTTCTTTCCTGAAGGTTCTAGTTTATTCCTCTTGTCCTTGGCAATGTAAAAGTAAACAGGACATCCAAATATTCTTAGGTTTTCCACATTGGGTTTCTTACCTGAGAAGGCTTATTCTAGTGTCATGTTCTTCAATATACGATGAGCACTTCTGTTCTACACATATATTGTTGTCATTGTTGCTTCTCCCCATAAGAACATGGATAGACCTTGATCATTTAGTAAGGCTTTTATGTTTTCTTCAATGGATCTGTTCTTTCTTTCTGCTACACCATTTTGTTGAGGATTATGAGGAACAATCATCTCCCTCCTAATCCCTACCAATTTGCAGAATGCAACGAATTCCTTCGATGTGTATTCTCCACCATTATCAGTTCTTAGCATCTTGATATTCTTATTCGTGAGATTTTCTATTTCTGCTTTGAACTCTTGAAACTTGTCGAATACTTCGTCTTTCATCTTGATTCGATATAACCAAGTCTTTCTTGAATAGTCATCCATAAAGATTACGTAGTAAGAATATCCTCGTAGAGATTTTACTAGCATCAGACCGCAAACATCTGAGTGTATCAGATCTAGAATCTCCTTATATTTGTTGTTCTTGCTTGGGAATAGTTTCTTGATATTCTTTCCAAGAGCACATCCTTTGTAGATTCCTTCATGTGTAGACTGCAACTTTGGTATTCCTTCAACCATCATTTTGAGAAAGGGTAAATCTTGATAGTTAATGTGAGCGTACCTTCTCTGCCAAAGCTCATTGGGGTTGAGCATACCTTGAAAGATTGTGCTCGTTTTACCATTGACAATACCTTTGTCACCCAACCATAGGCCGAAGCCACCCTCCGAGAACCTTGACCTTGACAGAGAAGAATACTAGTAGCAATCAATAGCCAAGAAAGGATAATGCACTAGGCAAGAAAAGTAACCAAAGTTGATCAGATAGTCCCACCCAGAAACAGGCGCAACACTCTTCCCAGAAACTTGCACACAAAACTGCCAACTGCAGTGCGCACAACTAGCTTTCTGCAATTCTGAGAATGTGTCAAATGAGAGACTGGCGCCCTATATTTATATTGGTTCTAAAAGACTTATTGGGGCTGACTTCTCCTTCTGGGTACTAATTAATTCATATTAATTATATTTCTGCAGTCGACTTCTCGTCTAGGGTTTCCTTTACTTCTTTGCTTCCTTTTGGAATATTTTAATCTCATCATAGGTCACAGTAGAGGTTCATACCTCCCGAATATACCATAATATTAAATACCTATTCTCTCATCATCATAATTACATGACCCTTCGTTGCCAAGAAAAAATTTCATGTGTATACGAAATCTTTTCCTTAGCTTTTCCAACCTAGTTGATCTAGAAACGATAGATCTAGTACAACACGTCTCACATTCAACCTCTCTTAGTATATCTTGATCATCACTTGAGGAAGATAGATCCGAAAGATACCTATTTGGTGGTACCTACACTTGGTAAAACAACAAGATAAGTTATCGTGCCAATATACGTTTTTGGTACCAACACAGTTGCATATAGTTGCATTTAATTGCATAAAGTTGAAATTGTCACACTTATCTGTCGCAATTATGAGTTTCATTGTTGCATAAATTTGCATATAAGTTGCATAAAGTTTCATATATTTGCATATCCCTCGACGCTCAGTGGAGAACTGGATTTGCGACCCATCAAAGAGTTCGAGTGGGGATCGATAGTTTAGAAATCCATGATCTTGGAATTTCACATATTTGGAAAGCGCCTTTAGTGCCTAGTGGGGAATGGAGGAATGTCTTTGATGGAGTTGTACAAACTATAAAGGAAAGGGTTTTGGTCTTTTGTATGGAATACTGTGAAGGCATTGAACGTGAGAAGAGACAATGGGATGGAAGGAGGGGGTTTCCTCTCTCGATCTTGTCCAAGGACCCAAGACCCATACCCAACGCTCAAAATATCCTATTCAGGCCAAGGATACCCCTCTAGAGTTTCTGTGTGGTACTTTGAGGCATTGTTCATGGCTCTAGTTGCATATAGTTGCATAAGTTGCATTTTTGCATAAAGTTGCATATAGTTGGATAAGTTGCATATTTGCATATAGTTGCATATAGTTGCATTCTTGCATTGTTGCATATAGTTTCATATAGTTGCAATATAGTTGCATAAAGTTGCATATAGTTGCATAAGTTGCATTTTTTCATAAAGTTGTTTATAGTTCAATATAGTTGCAATAGAGTTGCATATAGTTGCATAAGTCGCATTAGTTGCATTGTTGCATAAAGTTGCATATAGTTGCATATAAGTTGCATAAAGTTGCATAAGTTTCATATAGTTGCATAAAGTTGCATATAGTTGCATAAATTTGCATATAGTTGCATAAGTTGCATAAGTTGCATTTTTGCATAAAGTTGCTTATAGTTCCATATAGTTGCATAAAGTTGCATATAGTTGCATATAGCTGCATAAGTTGAATTTTTGCATAAAGTTGCTTATAGTTCCATATAGTTTCATAGTTGCATATAGTTCCAACCATATTTGCATACGAAATTGTCATATAGTTGCATATAGTTGCATATAGCTGCATATAGTTGCATAAAGTTGCGTAAAGTTGCATAAGTTCCATAAAGTTGCTTAAGTTGCATAAGGGGATGTGAGATAAGTGGTGTGGTTTTATCCATTGGAGGAAGAACATGTAAAGATATACATTTATGGATGTTTTAAGTTGTCGAAATGTGATAGCTGGGTGAGAAAGAGAGATAGTAGAAATGGTTAATTTATATTATGTTCCATATTTGAAGAGAGTATATGTATTAATTTTATCATCATAGAGATCCCTACATTGTTGTTGGCATGGGAGACCTAGTATCAAATTAGAACAATCAAGTGGAAAAATGTCACAATCATAGTGTCTTGGAAGAGTCTCGTGAAAAACATAATATTACTGCATCAATTATTTTGTGTTGGGGTTTTGTAAGGTAATGATATGGAGGGGAGGGCTCTCAGAGTATTTTGTGTTGGGTTTTTTTAAGCTAATAATCTTTGGCTCTAATGGAGGGGAGCGCTCTATGGGGGGGACTGTGTCTTAAGATATATAAGAATATTGATCCAACCTATTGTTTTAATACATGAAATTTTTTCATGGAATGTATGTGATGTTAATGGTACTGACATCATTGGTTTGGGATGGAGGATGAAGAGCTAGTAAATTTATGGTATTCCATAATTTCTCTTGGTACGTTATTCGACTTGGAAAATGCTTACATAGTCTTTTGTTTCTTCTACAAAGATAGTCTTGTTTCTTCCCATGGTAATGGCCCTTTTTAAAGAAAATATCCTCAAATGTACCAAAATTGATGCCCATATATTTTTCTATGATTCATCTTTCTAACCCCTTTTGAATCACCATTAAATGAACTTCCAATCAAAATTTATAATAATTCTAAGTTGATAGACTTTGTAAAGCCATAATTTGGGGTTTGCTTTATTGTTTGACCTTGCACTTGTTATAGCCTTATCGATTCTAATATTCTATTGATTAGACTTGTATAAGATGTAATATGATATATCCTTTATAAGCTTCCATTGATCCCATGCAATTTGTATATTCCAAGGGAACATTATAGTGGAATTGCCAAAACCTTTTATGTCTTCCTTGTTTTAGGGGGTCGAACTTGTATGCCCTATGACATTACACCTATAGAACTTCAAGATTTTGACCTATAATACCCTACTCCATCCTCTTTCCAATTGCACTAATTTACTTAAATTGAATGACTCAATATTAGATATGAGATTTTTGGTAGAACCTATGCTTTAAGCAAGGTTTGGGACTAAGAAAAAACACTAACTTCTACAACATGTACTGTAAAACTATAGTGAATCAAAACCTAAAAGTTTTGACCATAGATACTTTGATGTTTCTCCTTTTCAACATTGCAAGTCTTATGCCAATTCAATACCACAAAAAAATATTAGAGAGAAAGTGTTATAATGATTTGTCTAGAAGAGCCCAAACCAAGGTTTGTCCACTATGATCTCAAATGTTATGGTCCAAATAACCCATATTGCATAAGAATAGAAAGAATAAGTATTGCCACTTCATGGAAGTGGCCTTATTTACACCTTATGTTTACAAATTACTATTGATAATCCATGCGTACAATTATAAAAAATGATTCTATCACTTATGAAAACAATAACAATGCAATGGCCCAATACCTCAAGGATTAATAGGATGACACCATGATGGTAAGACAAACTTTAAGGCATCACTAAAAAATGGGGAGGGATTGTCTAAAGAGTTTCAAATCATAGAGACCAATTTCAAACACGTGTTAGACTATGAACAAGAATACATAGACCAAAATCTTGACTCACCTAAAGCATCATCAGGAAAATCCAATTGACTGAGGAAGGTTGTCAAGAGTAAAGGGTGATATATTCAAACATTCTATAAAGAGATATACCTAGACCCATGTAATAAGGAGAAGAATTAGAACAATGCTAAAAATAAGTGTCAATGTGATATATCAAAGTTGTCGACTTTTGATGGCACTAGGGGTTTGACTGATCATATATTTTCTTGTAATACCCATTGGGAAGTTGAGAAAAGCATTAACCTATCCACCTAGTGGATCACATTCAAAGCTACATTATGAGGCACCATACTCAAATGGTAATAGAGAGATAACAAGCAACTAGATTTGTGACTTTGGGATGATGTAGTCAATTAGTTCAAGGAAGTACTAGATGGATATCTATATACTGTGAATTTGACATTTACAAAGTTGAGAAGTATTAGATGCTTGAAGGGAGAAATGGTACAATCATACAACTTTGTATTGAAGGATATTTTTGGTAAGTTGAAATATAATATCTAGGAACCCTAAACATGACCATAGAAATGGAAGATGACATGGAACCCAATGCACATTATAAAGAACCACAAAAAGAGGATTGGGTCTAGAATTTTTTTATCAAATCCAAGTGACCCTAATTCCAGAAAACAAAGGAGGGAAAAAAATCTAGTGATAATGGGGAACCTATTAAAAGAGACAAGAACCTACAGAAGTTGAACATATTCTACTTTTTTTGCACATCCAATACTTCTAAGCACTATTAAAATAACTCCAAGTTCAACTTGAAAAACCAAGTCTATTTTTTGGATTGCAAAGGAGACTAGGATGATTAGGACAACATTAAGAAAAGACACTAATACAAGGAGTCATGAAAAGAACACAGTGTGTATCAAGCCCAAGATAAATGAGTTAGCTCTTCTATGGTGGGGTATGGGGAAACATTCCCAACAATTGTATCTTTAGTGTTCTAGGTCAGGTATGTTTTAAATTATGTGGGATCAATACACAATATCATCCTTCATTCAAAGATCCACCCCCAAAGTCCTAATAGATGATACAAATAGTCAATGATGAGGTGCACAAGGAATCCTTCATCACAATTAGGGCACATGGTTTTTGTGAGGAAACCTAATTTATGGAAAGGGAATTTGGAGAAAAGAACTAAAATTAGGGCACATGGGTTTTGTGAGGAAACCTAAATAATATAACCTAGCATAGTTGTTTTGTTTCCATAACAAAATTTTATCAACTTTATTTTAATTTCAAAAACTGCTAGACAACTTGCAATATTGGCAAAAAA
>ML819787.1:85727-95918 GCA_009831015.1 Picea engelmannii | reverse complement strand
TAAAATCCTAAATTTTTATACTCCCACACTTTAATTAGTTTTATTTCTTCTTTATCAATTAAAAACCATGGGTTTCAATTAATTTATCTCCCACATTACTTTACCCCCTTTACTTTTAAGAAGACTTTAATTAACACCTAGGATGGTTTTAGTTTACGCCCTATGTTTATTTTTGTAGGATCTTTTCTTAGGGCTTGTCAAAATTTATCTTAGAGATGTTTTAATTTAGGTTTTGATTCGAACTGGGCGACAATTAATTAGGGGAGTCGTTTTAAGAATTTTATCAGGCGTTAAGGTCTTAGGGTCATCTAGGTTGTCTCATCATCATCATCAATGCGACGTGCCCTTCAAGACGCACTACATGCTCCAAGGGTGCCACTCGCCTTGTTTGCTTATGTTGCGCGATGTGCCCTTCAGGATGCACCACGTGCTCCAAGGGTGCCACTGGCCAACTCGTGTTTCTTTTGTGCAACGTGCCCTTTAGGATGCACCACGTGCTCCAAGGGTGCCACTCGCCGACTTGACGGATCGGTAGACATCTATAACCCCTGGAGTCAACACTCTGCCAGGTGAACTTGTGGGAGACTAAGGGCTCTAAGGAATAAGGCCCCCGCCTTATTCTGCACCCCTTAGAATCATCGTGAGCGACTGTCGCAGTCTTCCCTCATGGCATCGTGGATCCTCTCGAACTAGGTAATTGTTAACCTACAGTTTGAGCCACGACGGGAGTGCTAGTAGGCTATGGCAGGGATGTTGTCCACATCTCTCCCTCATCCTCTCTGGAAATGATGTGTGGCCCCTTTACTTCATATGTGAGTCTTGGTCGGCAAGTTATCGTCAGCCTGCATCATCAACCATCATGTCAGATCATATCAACAACATATCATAAAATCAGTAGCATATCATCAAAACAAAGAAATATCATCGTAAATGAAACAACCCAAATAGCCCACTCCCTGACTCAATCCAGAGTCCAAGGGAGTTCCACCGATGCCTCTGCATCCTCAAGGTCCGAAACCCTTCACACTCAATGAAACTGAGTCAGTAGCACCTGTCTACATCAAGTAGTAAAACATCATGTCGTCTATCAGAACGCATCATAATCAAGCATAAATGTATTAATATCAGGAAATTCCAGATCACTTGCGAGAAAGTGTCCTCAAAGAATAAGTTTTGTAAGTGCGCCAGAGAGGGATGTTACATACACCCCCTCTTGGTCTAAACTTCGTCGCGAAGTTTCTCATTATAAATTCCGAAATAAATGTACCACAATATCATAAGTACCACAGTATCATAAGTCTATCTATCAAACAAAAATGGAAACTGCTGGCGCATATCATATGCATCCTCCCAGGTCGTCGAGTGTGGCCTATAACTATCCCACTTGACCTTCACCTGATATACCGTTCGACATCGTAATTGTCGAACGCAATGATATAAAATGCGGACTGGATCAGCCGTGAGCGCTCCCTCGTCCGATACCTGCAAGGAACTCATGTCAATCACATGTGTAGGATCACTAACATAATGTCTCAAAATAGATACATGAAAAACATCGTGCATACGCCTCAAAGAATCAGGCAAGGTTGTCGATAGGCCACGGGCCCCTTTCTCTCCACAATCTCTAAAGGTCCCACGAACCTAGGAGAGAGTTTAACTCCCCATCCAAAATTGATCGAACTCTTATGCGGTTTAACCCGCAAAAAGACTCGATCGCCGACCTCGTAACTACGGTCGACTCGGTGCGCATCGGCATAACTCTTCTGTCGATCTTATGCTTCTTTTATCCTTTGTCTTATGGTTTGCATTTTCTCTTCCATTTCTTGGATTTCTTATGGTCCCACCAGGACCCTATCCTCAAGCCGATCCCAACTCAAGGGCGTCCGACACGGTCGCCCATAAAGAAACTCAAAAGGCACCATCTTAATGGTGCTCTGGTAACTGTTGTTGTAAGTGAACTCTACTAGTGGCAAGAATTCCTCCCAACGCTTTTGTTGGTCCATCACGTACATGCGCAACATGTCTTCCAAGGTTTGGTTCGTATGTTCTGTCTGTCCGTCAGTCTCTGGGTGATACGAAGTACTAAAATTAAGTTAGGTTCCCAAGGCCTCTTGGAAACTCATCCAAAATCGTCCAGTAAACATCGATCCTTGATCGGATATAATCTTTTTAGGCACGCCATGCAGCCTCACAATCTCACTGATGAAAACTCTCGCTATGTCAGGTGCCTGATACGTCGTACACACAGGAATAAAGTGAGCACTCTTCGTCAGAGTGTCTACTACTAAAAAAATTGAGTCGTGTCTCCTTGCCGTCAGTGGCAATCCAACAATAAAATCCATCGAAATGACTTCCCATTTCGATTCCGGAATGGCATGTGGTTGAAGTAATCCTTCGAGGTGTCTATGTTCATCCTTTACCTGCTGACACTCGAGACATCTAGCCACAAAGTTGAATATGTCGTCCTTCATTCCCTTCCAGAAGAATAAGGGTTTAAGGTTTGCCCTCATCTTCGTGACTCCTGGGTGAGCCATGTAAACTGCTCTATGAGCCTCACTCAGGATCAACATCCTCAACTCATCATTTGGCGGTACGTAAATTCGACCTCTAAACCTCAATAACCCATCGCTGTCAAAAGTAAATCCCTCATATCATGGTACCATCATAGTGTTTTGTCCGATAAAATCCTCGACTTCTTTGTACCAGTCATCGTCACCCTGTAAAGTGAGAATCTTCTCACGTAGATTCGTCTGAAGAGGTAACACCAAAAAGATATGTGGCCTCCGACTCAAAGCATCTGCCACTCAGTTCACTGTTCCCTTTATGTAAGCAATCTCGAAGTCGTACTTTCTAAGCAATTCCAACCAACACCGTTGTCGCGCGTTCAGATCGCTTTGCGTAGAAATGTGTTGTAGTCCACAATGATCAGTCTTTAATTCAAATATTCGTCCAACAAGGTAGTGTCTCCATACCTTCAAGGCATAAACGATGGCTAATAACTCCAAATCATGCGTCGTGTATTTTTCCTCATGCCTTCTCAGTTTTCTCGAAATGTAAGCAATTACTCGTTCGTCTTGCATCAAGACTCCGCCTAAACCTTCCTTCGATGCGTCAGTGTATACCAAGAAGTCTGCGTCCATGTCAGGTACTTTTAGTATCGGCACTGTCGTCAACAAATCCTTAAGCTTCTGAAATGCTTCCGCGCATTTCTCTGTCCAAACAAACTTCTTGTTTTTCTTCCGCAATTCCGTGATCGGATTGGCTATCTTTGAAAATCCCTCGACAAACCGTCTATAGTATCCTTCTAAACCCATAAAACTACGCACTTTTGTGACATTCGTCGGCGCAAACCATTCCATAATAGCCTCAACCTTGGCTGGATCCATGGCGATACCTTCGCTGGAGATGACATGCCCTAAGTAGTGAATCCTGGATTGATAAAAATAGAATTTGGACAACTTCCCCTACAATTTGTGCTCTCGCAAACACTGTAGTACCAAGCGCAAGTGTTCCTCATGCTCCTCCGTCGTCCGAGAGTAGATCAAAATATCATCAATGAATACTTGGACGAACTTGTCCAACTACTTGCGGAACACCCCGTTCATCAAACTCATGAATACCCCTGGGGCGTTTGTCAGTCCAAAAGGTAAAATAGTAAACTCATAATGTCAAAATATCGTCTTAAAAGCGGTCTTAGGGACATCATCCTCCTTGATCCGTAACTAGTGATACCCTGATCACAAATCGATCTTGGAGAACACCGTCGCACCCTTCATTTGATCAAACAGATCGTCAATTCTTGGTAAGGGATATTGATTCTTGATCGTATCCTTGTTCAGTTGACGATAGTCAATGCAAAGCCTCCACAATCCATCCTTCTTCTGAATGAAAATAACTGGTGCACCCCACGGTGACACACTAGGACGTATCAGTCCTAGGTCCAGCAACTCCTTCAGTTGCATTTTCAACTCTTGCAACTCCGGGGTCGACATCCGATAAGGAGTTCTTGCTATCAGTTCGGTCCCCGGTTTCAGGTCTATAGTAAACTCCAATTCTCTTTCTGGCGGCATCCCAGGCAACTCCTCTGGGAACATGTCCGCAAACTCCTTCACTACCGGAAGGTGTTCTAGACCTTTTGCTGCTCCCTTTTCGTTTAGCACAAGAACTGCGTAAAGCTTGCACCCCTTGCGCATACTCTTCCGTAACTGTAAGGAAGAGACGAACCTCATGGATACTCCCTGGTTCCGTCCTACAATCACCTGTCTCTTTCCTTCATCATCGATCAAGCTCAATCATTTCGTCTTACAGTTGAGTATCACCTCATGCGATTCCAACCAATCCATACCGATCATGACGTCATAAGATCCTAAGATCATGACGTACAAGTTGACCCTCGTGAAAAACTCTCCCAAGTTAAGGGCACAACTCGTAAACTTTCCTCCAACCTTCTATTTGGCTCCCAAATCCATTTCCACGAAGCTAAACTCATCCTGTACGACTGCCTTAACCTTAATCCTTTTTAGTGCTACACCAGAAATGAAACTCTCAGTAGCACCAGGGTCTATCAAGATACTAAGGGTTTGGTTAGCGACGGTACCTGTCGTCTCGAGCACAATCGACTGGTGCTCTGCCTGGCGGTTATTCAGCGCTGTGTGAATTCGATGGGCCTTGCAGATATCTCCCACTATAGTGGGTCCAGCTGATCCGGATGCTCTGGTCCTCTCCACAGGATAGTCGCACTGGTAGTGTGGCTCCCCACACGTCCAACACCCCTTCTTCGGCCCAGTAGTCCTGGTACCCGAAGTAGATGATGACTGCCCACCGGTCTGAAACCCTGTTCTGTTCTACTGAACAGGCCTAAACTGCTGCTGCTGTGGGAGACGCTGCTGCTGGTGCTATGGTCCTCGATAAGGTGTCCATTTTTTAGGCGGCGGTCGTCGTGGCATAGCAAAAGTGGATCCCCTCTGGAAGCCACGATACCCCGACGTATGTCTCGTTGGTGTCTGCTGCTGCGGAGTACCGGATGAACCTTTCCCTGTAGGTCTCGCTGGAGTCCTGGTCTGACCCCCGCTGATAAGCTCCTCCTCTGCTATGAGGGCCTTTTGGACAGTGTCGTGCAAGGTTTGAGGCATTAGAATCCTAACCTTTGCACGCAGGCTGCCATTAAGGCCAAACACGAACCGGTTGACCTTGAGCTTCTCAGTGTTCAGGTGCGGAGCATATCGGAGCAGCTCCATAAAATGTGCCCCGTACTCGAGCACTATACGACCTCCCTGTCGTAAGGCGTTGAACTCATTGAGCTGACACTCAATGAATTCCTCAGAAAGATACCTCTCTCAGAACCGTTCCTTGAACAGTTCCCATGACACGTCTTCAACGGCCATGTTTAGCTGTGGCAGGAGCGTCTTCCACCATAGAAGAGCGCTCCCCTTCAGTTGAAAGACCGACATGCGAACCTTCATGTTGGAGGTATAATCACGAAGTGCGAAGCACATTGCCATGTTCTCCAACCATGCCTCGGCGGCTGCGCCGTCTGGGGCACCAAAGAACTCGGGAAATTTTACCTTCTCGAGTTCACGGTGAATGCTACCTGTAATGGCCGGTGCGTGCGGCGGAACCTCAGCAGGTGCCGGCGCCCTGGCCTCATCTCTGTCCAATCTGCTGATCAACACCTTGGACATGCGCTGGAATGATCTCATCATCCCCACAACATCAGCAACTGTGATCTGCTCCTATCCAAGGACCTGCTCGCCTCCCTGGGGGTTATACCCCTCAGGCGTGGATGTTGTTGGAGGCGTCACGCCTCCTCCCCTAGCACCCCGTCGTTTGCCTCCGCGGCGTCCTCTAACCATGATTAACTGCACACACCTAATCAACTCGATCAACAACAGAATAATCAACATAATCATGTCAACAGAAGCTGTAGCGAATCCCAAGTCGCGGGTCAAACTCGCTCTGATACCATATGTAATGTCCTCCTCGTTACGACAACCATTCTAGTAACAGGTGCAAATTTTTTTTTTTCTTTAAAGTCTGTGCGTGTGTGTAGAAGTAACAACACACTTAACTGTACGATGCCACTCGACAACCAGCAAGACGCAACCACGACGTTCAGCACAAGAAGACTGGAAGCACACAACGAGTAACTGCAACATTTTAGACCATAGGCATAAGGTGCACATCACAAACCTTAAGACGTACTGGGAGTGCACAGTGACAATGCAGAGGGAAGAAACCAAGGTGTTAGGGTTACTATTTCTGCACAGGAAAGCAGGGCGTTTAGTCTTATGTATTCTCGAAAGAAGATTAGACAGGCTCCTGGCCGACTGCTCAGGCAGAAACTAGTAACCCGACCTAGAACGAGACGCAAGCAAGACGAACACAACAGGACGACCCCGACATATCACCGTGACAACAAGCAAGAAATGCCCCTAGACATAAGGCGTACCACTAGCAGCTGTAAGAAGAAAACGACACCAGGTGTTGCGTACAATAACGTCACAGAGGGAAGAATCCAACAGTAGAGTTTACTATTTCTGCACAGAAAAGTAGGGCTTTTAGTCTTATGTCTTCTCGAAAGAAGATTATACAGGCTCGTAGCCGACTGCTCAGGCAGAAACTAGTAACCTCCGTCAGGTGTGTCGCAAGAGTGGAACCCTGCCTTTAAAGGGCCTGAGACTCTTGATACGGCACTGGATCCTTTACACAAAAAAATACACTCAGACAGATATGCTAAGGCCACAGAAGGTGTCTATATCCCGCCCAACACAAGCAGACCAATCGACAATTTTTTTTTTTCAACCCAGCGCATCCATAGATGAAAGAGCAACCACGTCTTCTACGGAAGGCGCAAGACAAGGACTCGGACGACGACCATTTAAAATTAAAGACCAGGAAATGTCTACGACTCATTCGTGATTGAATACTAGACAAATTCTCCATAATATCTCACCTTGCCTCCCAATTTATTACCATACTTTACAATGACTGTACAAGGGTTAATATTGTGCTTTAAACGTCATCAATAACATTTCAATTTAAACAAATATTAACATTTCAATTGAACAAGTATTATCATTGCAGTTAAACAAATATTAACATTGCGCTTTAGACTAGTGCTAACCTCTCTATTTAAACAAATATTAATATTGCTTTTAATATTGCATTTTATGTTTCTTTTCATATTTGCCAAAGGAGTCGTATAACTCAACTCAATATACATCTAGTAGCTAGAAATTAGAGGCAATAATCAATGCATGAACTTTCCATATAGACTCAATGAACTCAATATACATAAACCTTCCTTACAACTCCGTATGCATAACTTTCCGTTTAATCTTGATAAACTCAATAATTAATGCATCGACCTTCCAAAACCTCAATATACATAACCTTTTAGAATTTCAATACAATAAGGAAAAAATATCAATATTCCGGAATAGACTTACCAGCTGCAACGTTATTAACCATAATGGAAAAAAAAATAAAGGGGCATTAGAACCCGACATTGCTTACCACACAAAAGCAGTTAACAAATTTAGTCATTTGATTCCATATTAACTGAAAGGAAATAAGATAGCGTTCACGCTGCTTTTACTCCCCTTTTTCTCTAAAATTAATCTTTGCGAGGGATAAGGAGAGGCCATTACTAACTCAATAACAGTTATATATCAATCAATAGGTAACATCGACTTGAAACTAACGAGGTAACATTAATATTAAGGAAAGGCAATATATAAAATAGCAAATTTAAATGACCATAATAAAAATTGCACTACTGAAAATGCCAAATATCAAATATAAAAAGACCATATTTAAAGGTAGCAACAATTTTAAAAATCGATATACAGAAATGACATCATATCACATAATTTGGCGGAATTAAAGCTTACAGGGTTAACTTCACACGCAGTAACAGGTAAACAACAAACGTATACCGAAACACCCTCGAAATAAATGCCACCGTATGCAATGAAAACGCAGACCCCAAAAAGGATAACGCCTCTGTGATTTCGCCCAGGAAAGAGGAACGCAGACCCAGAATAAAACGCAGACCATAACCATTTAAACGAAAGGTAATGAATGTCAGATTTGCATTCAGATTGCAATGAGATTCGCATTCACGAGTAACACGCCGACCCTAATAAATAAACGAATGTGACGGGATTCAGATTGTGTTCAGATTGCATTTAGTTGCATTTGTCATTTAAAACGTAGACCCCCAATAACTAAAATGAAATGTAAGGAGGTTCAAGTTGCGTTCAGATTTCATTAGGTGCATTTGTCATTTAAAACACAGACCCCCAATAACTAAATGAAATGTACAGAGATTCAAAGTTGCGTTCAGATTTCATTAGGGTGCATTTGTCATTTAAAACGCAGACCCCCAATAACTAAATGAAATGTTCAGAGATTCAAATGCATTCAGATTGCATAAGGTTTTGCATTTGTCATTAAAATGCAGACCTCCCATAACTGAATTGAAATGTAAAGAGAATTGAAATGCGTTCAGATTGCATAAGGATTTTCATTGGTCAATTAAAACGCAGACCTCCAATAACTAAATTGAAATGTAAAGAGAATTGAAATGCGTTCAGATTGCGTAAGGATTTGCATTGGTCAATTAAAACGTAGACCTCCAATAGCTAAATTGAAATGTAAAGAGATTTGAAATGCATTCAGATTGCATGAGGATTTGCATTGGTCAATTAAAACGCAGACCTCCAATAGCTAAATTGAAATGTAAAGAGATTTGAAATGTGTTCAGATTCCATTAAATTTTGCATTTACCATTAACCACGCAGACCACAGAGGGTAAAACGAAATGTAAGAGATTCAGTCTGGAAGAGAATTCTCACATAACAATTGCAATAACGCCCAAGATGACAGTTGCTAAAAATGCCCAATATACAGTGGAAAAAACGCCCAAAAACAAATGAAAAACGCAGCTCATTAAACCTTTAAAACGCAGACCAAAAACACCCCAAACGCATTGCTAGAAGATAACGAATTGACAGAAGATAAATTGAAATGCTAGGCTAAATTGATTTGCCAGAAGATAAATCAATTGCCAGAGGTAATATGAATTTCCAGGTTGAACGTTTTGCCGGAAGATCGAACAAATTGCCAGAACAACAATTATTAAAATTTACACATTCCCCCACCATCATTTAAATTTGAACAGTTCAGGATTACAGCAGAATGATTCTATACAGTCTAAAACGATGAATGAAAGGGAAATATACAGCAGCAATAACATTAAAATTGCCGAATATAAAAATGCATTCTACTTCACCAATTAAAATCATATCGTTGCCTTTTGCTTGCCTCAGACGACGTCCCGCGCTCCGTGCCACTTCCCTCGCTCCGTGCCACTTCTTATTTCCGACCGTAGAAAGATCACTGGTACCTCCCAGCCAATCGCTAAGGGTACTCTACTTCCCCCTTAGCCCCCCGAGCTGCAAAGGGGCCACACAAGATCCAGAGATAAGACTAGCTTTCTCAGCTCGCCTCCAAGGCTGAGATACCACTCCAATACAGCTGAGATAAACCCAACTCCTCACAAGCAATCCGTCAAGCCTCAATCTGGCAGCGTAACGTTATGCTAACCATTCCTTCCTCTTCCTTCCTTTTCCCCTTCTTTTATAGAAATTTCATACCCACCTACTTTCCTAAATCATTATTAATTAAATTTTTATGACAAACCTCTAAAAATTCTCTGTCGTCCAAATGTCACTCATCCCCCATGTTTCTCCAAATTAAATTTCTTTAATTTAAATAAAAGATTCATTTCCCTCACTCCCCCTAAAGTCGCTCCTAAAATTACTCCTAGGGTTCCTAGATCCCCTCTCATGCTTTTAATAACTTTCCTAAAATGAAGTTTCTGATTTTCAGTAACTCCTAAATGTTGATTCCTTTTCGCTTTTTACCCTATGTCTCCTACTTTCCATTATTAAGTTTCCTTTATTACAAGTTTCCTCATTTCTATTCTTTTAGTCATCTCTTTTTATTATTATTTTATTTTATATATATTTTTTTGTTAAACCCAAAAATGATAAATGCGCTTAATAGTCTTTTCAATATATTTTTAAAATCCTAAATTTTTATACTCCCACACTTTAATTAGTTTTATTTCTTCTTTATCAATTAAAAACCATGGGTTTCAATTAATTTATCTCCCACATTACTTTA
>ML819787.1:63498-74432 GCA_009831015.1 Picea engelmannii | reverse complement strand
TGACTTAAAAGTGCTTTTAACCCTTTTTAGCTCAATGTCACTTTCCGAATATAACACTTGTGACTGGAGTGACCTCTAGTAACCCTGTTTATCCCTTTTCTAGCCCTGGCTATAGTCTAACAAGGCAGTTTAGACCATTAAGCCTCCTCTATGGAGCTCCTATTTGGAAAGGGACATTACAGTCCTCCCTTCCTGAAATTGCTTGTCCTCAAGCAATACCAGTCCAGGGTGTTGCAACACCTGCTCTCTCTCCCAAGTAGCATCCTCTAATGGAATCCCTCTCCATCTGATCAAACACTCTTTGATGACCCTGCTCCTCAGTTTCCGCTCCCAGAACTCCAAAACCTCCTTCAGAACTAACTCCAACTGTCCCTCCTCATCCAACGAGGGAAGCTCCTCTGATGTGCTAATGAATTGTCCCACTACCTTTTTGAGGCAAGACACATGAAACATGTTATGAATCTTTCTCCCTTCTGGAAGCTATAGCTCCTAAGAAACTTCGCCTACTCGACGCATGATCCTGTAAGGACAATAAAATCTGGGCTTGAGCTTCTCATCCCAACTCTTATTCAAAGATGACTGTCTATAGGGTTGGAGTCTCAAGAAAACCAAATCTCCAACCTCAAAGTTGTGCTCTATGATGTTCTTGTCTGCACTTATCTTCTATCGATTTTGCATCGTCTGCAAGTTCTCTTTCAACAACCTGAGAAGCTCCTGACTCTCTATGATCCAATCCTTGGCCTTGGGAGCTTTTCTCTCCCTGAAGAACAAGTCTACCAAGGTGGGAGAATCATATCTGTACAATGCTCGGAAGGGTGTCATACCAATGGACATGTGGAGGGTGGTGTTGTAGCAATGTTCTCCCAAATGTAACCACTTTACCCACGTTCTATGTTGTCCTCCTACATAGTTCCTCAAATACCCTTCAACTCACTTGTTGACAATCTCGGTCCACCCATCTATCTGAGGGTGATAGTTGGTGCTAGGTGTCAACTCTGTCCCCACCAACCGAAACAATTCTCTGCAAAATGTCCTTGTGAACCAAATGCCCCTGTCAGTGATGATGTTCTTCAGTAACCCATGAAGTCTAAAGACCTCCCTGAAGAAAATCTCGGCTACCTAAACTGCATTTTATTATGTCGGTATGGCATAGAAGTGAGCAAACTTGGTCAATCTATCGACCACTACATAGATACAGTCCTTACCCTGGACCTTGGGTAGACCTTTAATGAAGTCCATAGATATACTCTCCCATTTCTGCTCTGAAATGGGGAGTGAGTGAAGTAGCCCTACTGGAAGAGAATGCTCTGACTTGTTCTACTGGAAAGTCACACACTCATTTTCATGTCTCATAACATCCTATTTGAGGCCCTTCCATGAGAACCTCTCTCTGATTTGTCTATAGGTTTTGAAAAACCCCTAACGGCCTGCTAGAGGTGAATCATGAACTGCGGTGAGGATCTTCTTCTTGAGCCCTGAATATGGAACCAGGTAGACTCTATCCTTGTAAAATATGACATCATCAATTACCCTATACTGATCATCCTGTATCTTCCCATCCATCACCTCACAAGCGAACTTGTTCTTGGAATATTCCACTAACAAGTGGGATTTCCAATCTGTTGAAATATCCATCAAAGAACATGCCGCAGGTCTCCTCGATAGTGCATCGGTAACAATGTTATTCTTCCCCTTGACATACTCTATGTCAAATTCGAATTCCTGTACCTTCGTCACCCATTTCTGTTGGTGCTCACTGAGGTCCTTCTACTCAAGGAAATACTTCAAACTGTTTTGATCGGTCTTGACCATGAATTTGTTGCCCACCAAATATTGTCTGAACTTGGTCAAGGCATGCATTATTGCCAACATTTCCTTGTCATAAATGGAGTACAACCTCTCGGGCTGACTAAGCTTCTAGCTCTTGAATACAATGGGGTGTCCTCCCTGCATCAAAACCGCATCGATCCGTTCGTCAGATGCATCACACTCTAGTACAAATGGCAAAGTGAAGTTTGGTAGTGCCAACACTGGACAAGTGCCCATGAATTCCTTCATGTGATCAAAGGATTCCTATGATTTCTCGGTCCATATGAAGGCCCCATTCTTGGTAAGATATTTCAGCGGTGCTCCAAGCTGAGAAAAACCCCAGACGAACTGTCTGTAATAGCTGCATAGCCCAAAGAAGCTCCTCAATTCTGTCACATTCCTGGGCGTCGGCCAATCCAGAATGGCCCTGATCTTCTCTGGGTGCACCTGTACCCCTTGTGCACTGATGATATGGCCCAAGTAAAGCGGCTCTGTCATACCAAATTCACACTTGGACTCTTTGGAATATAATGATTGTGCCTCCATGATGCTCAATAACTCATCCAAGTGCCTCATATGCTCTTTCCATGACTGGCTATAGATCAATATGTCGTCGAAGAAAACCAAGATGGATTTCCTTAACTAATCCCTGAATATATGGTTCATGCAAGACTGGAATGTAGCGAGTGCATTGGTTAGCCCAAATGGCATAACCAAGAACTCGAAGTGTCCAAAATGACATCGAAATGACATCTTCTCTATGTCCTTCTCCCAAATGTTGATCTGATGATATCCAGAGCATAGATCAATTTTTGAGAAGAAAACTGCCCCATGCAGTTCATCCATCAACTCGTCAATGCATGGGATAGGGTACCGGTTCCTTATGGTTTTCTTGTTCAAGGATCGGTAATCAATTCACATCCTCATGGTGCCATCCTTCTTCAGAACTAAGACAACTGAAGAAGCAAATGGGTTTTTACTCAGTATGATGTGTCCCATCACCAACAATTCCTTGATTGCCTTCTCTATCTCATCCTTGAACCTCCTAGGATGATGATAGGGGGGGTGATCATAGGTTTGGCCCCCTCCTCCAACTCAATGGTGTGCTCAAACCCCCTGTCAGGTGGTCTCCCTGGTGGAATTGCCTCAAAGACATGTTGATGTCATCCCAATAAATTCTTGATCTATGTATGGTACTGTTGTCGACCTTTTGAATCCTTCTGAGTAGTGATCAATCATTCTATGGCATATGCTACCTCCCCATGTCTTAATATCCTCTCCATCCTCTTGGCTGAAACTGTCCTGGGTGCTCTTGTCGACATACCTCTTAGAACAACCTTCTTCCCATCCTGATCTTTGAATCTCATTTCCAAGGTTTGGTAGTTGGTGGTGCCTTTTCCCAAGGTAATAATCCACTGAACTCCTAACATCACATCTGTGTCTGATAGTTCAACCACATAAAATGTGTTTCTCACTCTATAGTTGTCTAACTTCATCTCTAAGTTTGGAACTCTATCTAGACACTTCACTGTGTGGCCATCTACTACCGCAACATCAAACCCCTCAAAATCCTTTGTCTGAAGTGCCCATCTCGATACTAGTGAAGCATCGATGAAGTTGTGGGTGGCCCCACCATCTATGCAATAAAACATTTATACAGTAAAAATTTGAAATATTGCAGCGATAAATTGTAACAATGATTGATCAAAGGTTGAGTTGAATGGTACGTAAGATATTTACCCCCATAGTCACACCCCCTCCATCTATTTGATTTAAGTTGTAATTGATCAACAACTCTTCACCTGGAACTATTGTTTTTGTTACACATAAAAATATACTATTTCCTTCGCGTGCCTCAAATATGAAATTTGGTTTCTTCGTTGTTGCCACTGGTTGTGTACTATTTATAAAGCCTGCAATGTTTCCAGTAGCTTTTGGCCTTCCATCAATATACATAGTTTCCCCTTTATTTTGATTGTTATCTAGTAGTTGTATATAATTTGCAGCAACTCCGTATCTCCTCATACTTTACGTATATCGGACCAACATCAACCAGTGATTGTATTTGTATAATGGTCTGACATACCCCATCAATTTAGTTACAGTGCCATAGCCGACCTTTATGCCATCCATAGAAAATAACCCCAATCCATGTAAGAATGAAGGAGTAATGCGATACATCCTCCCACCGATGAAGAAATCCTTTTTCACTTCAAGTAGCTCCTTAGGTTCCCATCGTTGCACTAGATGTTTATACCTCAAGGAAAACTCAATGTCACCTATGTTAGAATATGAAAGATTGTGCTCATTTTACCATTGACAATACCCTTGTCACCCAACCATAGGCCAAAGCCACCCTCCGAGCACCTTGACCTTGATAGAGAAGAATACTGGTAGCAATCAATAGCCAAACAAGGCTAATGCACCAGGCAAGAAAAGTAACCAAAGCTGATCAGATAGTCCCACCCAGAAATTGGCTCAACACTCTTCCCCAGAAACTTGTGCACAAAACTACCAACTACAGTGTGAAAAACTGGCTCTCTGCAATTCTAAGAATGTGTCAAATGAGAGACCGAAAACCTATATTTATAATGGTTCTGGTAGACTTACTGGGGCCAACTTCTCCTTCTGGGTACTAATTAATTCATATTAATTATATTTCCGCAGCCGACATCTCATCTAGGGTTTCCTTTACTTCTTTGCTTCCTTCCAAAATATTCTAATCTTGTTATAGGTCACAATAGAGGTTCATACCTCCTGAAGCTACCATAATATTAACACTCTCTCCTAGCTAGGGAGGTATGGTCTTGAGCACAAACAGACCATTCAACTGGTAGTATCACGAGCACCATCATTATTATCCAACTAGATAATCTGCTATGACAACTTGTACAATAGAAATTGATAGAACACACCTGTCTTTATCCATGGTAGTACGCAACTACTCAAACTGTGACACATAGTCATGAACAGTGGAACAAATCCACCACAGTAGTATATCTCTACTGTCTAGAGACAGGCAATCTCCATAACAATATTCATCTGATGACAACCTGCATAGAAAATATTGTTAAAAATAAATTGAACCATCTGGGCGAATCTTTCACTCACATCTGTGAAATCTGAAAGAATATATTCCCTTAGTATAGAACATCAATAATGGGCTATCTGCCCTATTCTTCTCAAACAAGGAAGAATGTTTTTTTTCTGATTTCTAAGCCATGGACCATTCCTCACCCTGGGCGATTCTTCCTACACTAATCAAAGTGCACCATGGAGAGAATGTATAAACCCTAAGGAATGTTTGTCCCTGATTGTTGAGCCTGGACCATTCCCCACCCCGGGCCATTCTTCCTACACTAATCAAAGTGCACCCTGGAGAGAATGTATAAACCCTAAGGAATGACTATCCAAATGATTTCCTCTCTTAACCACAAGAGGAAAAGATTGTCCTGTATCATCCTCCAAAACAAACCATTCCTCATGTTAACCACAATGAGAAATAACTGTCCGACAAGGCAGGTCGGTCTTCTTGAGTAACCCTCAAGAAGAGAGACTACCCTAGACCACTCCCCAAGTTAACCACAATGGGAAGTCGTTGTCTATTATACATCATAAATCTGGACCATTTCCGATGTTAACCATAATGAGAAATCATTGTCTATTAGAAATCTCAATCCACTTTCCAAACAGGAAAGAATCTGTCCAATCTTGACTATTTTTCAATCACAAAGATAAATGTTTCAATAATATTTTTCAACAATATTTTAGTACTCCCTCCTAACCTGGGAATTCTTCCCTTTCAGCTAAGGGAGTTATTTCCATGATCCCCATCTTCTCTCGGAAATATGCAAACTTTATTTTGGATAGAGGTTTTGTTAGAATGTTTGTTCTATGCTCGTCAGTGGGGATATATTCAAGCTTTACCTCTCCTTCCTGGACTTTATCTCGAATAAAGTAGTATTTGATCTCAATGTGTTTCAACCTTTCATGAAATACGGGATGTTCTTATAATTTTATACAACTCTTATTATCACAATGTATTATGGTCAATTCTGTAATCTGATCGAATAAATTAGAGATTAACTTCCTTAACCATATTGCTTCAGTGCATGCTTCACATGTTGCGATATACTCTTCTTCTGTTGTGATGATTGCGATAGACTTCTATTTCTTGTTGCCCCAAGATATCATAGTGGAGCCCAAGATGAAACACATACCTGAAGTGCCCTTTCTATCTTCTACACTTCCTTCCCAATCTGAGTCTGTGAATCCATGAAGTTGTATATCACTGGATGCGGTATATCTCAAACCATAGTTTATTGTTCCACGAATATATCATAATACATGCTTTGCAGCTATCCAATGCTCATGTCTTGGTTCCACCTGGAACTGGCTTAGTCTATTCATGGGAAAGCAGATGTCTGGTCAAGTATTTACCAGATACATCAATGACCCAATTAGTTGTCAATATAGAGATGGATCTACTGGATCAGAATCTGGAACTTTTTCTTTTCTTATATCTGCATTCATAGGAGCGTCCATGGATTTACAATCCATCATTCCAAATTTCTGAAGGATATTTATTGCATACATTCCTTGTCCAAGGAATACTTCACCACGCTTCTGGCATACTTCTAGTCCCAAGTAATAATGCATGAGACCTAGATCTTTCATATCAAATTTATAAGCTAATTCCTTCTTGCACTGGATAATAAGAGACTCTTCACCTGTTATGAATAGATCGTCAACATATAATAGTATAATCACAGGTGCATTGTCCACGACTTTGTAATAAAGGTTTGGATATGCATGACTCTTAGAGAAACCAAGTCTTGTTAGATAGTTGTCCATTCTAGCATACCAAGCTCTTGGAGCTTGCTTCAGTCCATATAGAGCTTTCTTTAATCTGCAAATGTGAGTGTCTCCGGAATGTACCTCAAACCCTTGAGGTTGTTCAATATATAATTCTTCTTCAATTGTTCCATTCAGGAAGGTCGCCTTTACATCCATCTTATGTAAGTTCCATCCCATGGAAGCGGCAAGAGATATGATAGCTCTGATGGAAGTATATCTAGCCACCGGAGCAAAGGTTTCGTCATAATATTCTCCCTCCTTCTAGGAGAACCCTCTAGCTACGAATCTTTCCTTCTATTTATCCATGCTTCCGTCTGCTGCATGTTTGATCTTGTACACCGATTTTGAGGTTACCATCGATTTTTCTTTAGGACTTGGTACGATTTCCCATACCTCATTTTTCATAATGGATTGATGCTCTTCCGTCATAGCTTCTTTCCATTGTTCCTTTTGAACTGCTTCTTCAAATGTGGTAGGTTCTTCATCTAGAAGCTTCGTCATGTATGTTGCATAACTTGAGAATCTTTTAGGTCTTTTACTCTTTCTGAATGTTCCTTCTGGAACCTTGAGTCTTTCTAGATATTTTAAGGTAGCTTCAAGCCAAGTTGGTCTTTTCTTGGTCTAAGGTACGATATCTGAATCAATGTTTTCACATGGCTCCATAGGATGATCAAGTAGTTCCTTTTCGTCATTTGCGTTTTATGTGCTTTCTTCGTTAAGTTATTCAATCTCTTCTACTTCTATATTTTCTTCTATGGATTTGTTGAAGGCCATCCTCTCATTGAATGTTATGTCTCTGTTGACTTTGATCTTGTGTTGTTCTACAATATATATTCTATAAGCTTTGGATGAATCATTGTATCCCACGAATATCCCTTTCTTTCCTGAAGGTTCTAGTTTATTCCTCTTGTCCTTGGGAATGTGAAAGTAAACAGGACATCCAAATATTCTTAGGTTTTCYACATTAGGTTTTTTACCTGAGAAGGCTTCTTCTGGTGTCATGTCCTTCAATATACGATGARCACTTCTTTTCTTCACATATATTGTTTTCATTGTTGCTTCTCCCCATAAGAACATGGATAGACCTTGATCATTTAGTAAGGATTTACGATTTCTTCAATGAATCTGTTCTTTCTTTCTGCTACACCATTTTGTTGAGGATTATGAGGAATAGTCATCTCCCTCCTAATCCCTACCGATTTGCAGAATGCAACGAATTCCTTCGATGTGTATTCTCCACCATTATTGATTCTTAGCGTCTTGATCTTCTTATTCGTGAGATTTTCTATTTCTTCTTTGAACTCTTGAAACTTGTTGAATACTTTGTCTTTTGTCTTGAGTAGATATAACCAAGTCTTTCTTGAATAGTCATCCATGAAGATTACGTAGTAAGAAGATCCTCCTAGAGATTTTACTGGCATCAGACTGCAAACATCTGAGTGTATCAGATCTAGAATCTCCTTAGATTTTTTGTTGTTGCTTGGGAATGGTTTCTTGATATTCTTCCCAAGAGCACATCCTTTGCAGATTCCTTCATGTGTAGACTACAACTCTGGTATTCCTTCAACCATCATTTTGAGAAAGGGTAAATCTTGATAGTTAATGTGAGCGTACCTTCTATGCAAAAGCTCATTGGGGTTGAGCATACCTTGAAAGATTGTGCTCGTTTTACCATTGACAATACCCTTGTCACCCAACCATAGGCCGAAGCCACCCTCCAAGCACCTTGACCTTGATAGAGAAGAATACTGGTAGCAATCAATAGCCAAGCTAGGCTAATGCACCAGGCAAGAAAAGTAACCAAAGCTGATCAGATAGTCCCACCCAGAAACTGGTGCAACACTCTTCCCCGGAAACTTGCGCACAAAACTGCCAGCTGCAGTGCGCACAAATGGCTCTCTGCAATTCTGAGAATGTGTCAAATGAGAGACTGAAGCCCTGTATTTATAGTGGTTCTGACAGACTTACTGGGGCCGATTTCTCCTTCTGGGTACTAATTAATTCATATTAATTATATTTCTTCAACCGACATCTTGTCTAGGGTTTCCTTTACTTCTTTGCTACCTTCAAGAATATTCTAATCTCGTCATAGGTCACAATAGAGGTTCATACCTCCTGAATCTACCATAGTATTAACAACCTATTCTCTCAGCATCATAATTACACGACCCTCCGTTGGCAAGAAAAAATTTCATGCATATACGAAATCTTTTCCTTAGCTTTTCCAACCTAGTTGATCTAGAACTGGTAGATCTAGTACAACACGTCTCACTTTCAACCTCTCTTAGTATATCTTGATCATCACTCGACAAGGATAGATCTGACAGATACCTATTTGGTGGTACCTACACTCGGTAAAACAAGAAGATAAGTTATCGTGCCAATATACGTTTTTGGTACCAACACAGTTGCATATACTTGCATTTAATTGCATAAGTTGCATAAAGTTGAAATTGTCACACTTATCCGTCGCAATTATAAGTTGCATTGTTGCAACAAGTTGCATATAGTTGAATAAAGTTTCATATATTTGCATATCCCCCGATGCTCAGTAGAGAACTGGATTTGAGACCCATCAAAGAGTTTGAGTGGGGATCGATAGTTTGGAAATCCATGATCTTGGAATTTCACATATTTGGAAAACGCCTTTAGTCGCTAGTGGGGAATGGAGGAATGGTTTTGATGGAGTTGTACAAAATATAAAGGAAAGGGTTGTGGTCTTCTATATGGAATACTGTGAAGGCATTGAACCTGAGAGGAGACAATGGGATGGAAGGAGGGGGTTTCCTCTCTCGATCTTGTCCAAGGACCCAAGGCGCATACCCAGAGCTCAAAATATCCTATTGAGGCCAAAGATACCCCTTTGGAGTTTCTATGTGTTACTTTGAGGCATTGTTCATGGCTCTAGTTGCATATAGTTGCATAAGTTTCATTATTGCATAAAGTTGCATATAGTTGGATAAGTTGCATATTTGCATATAGTTGCATTGTTGCATAGTTGCATACAGTTTCATATAGTTGCAATATAGTTGCATAAAGTTGCATATAGTTGCATAAGTTTCATTTTTGCATAAAGTTGATTATAGTTTCATATAGTTGCAATATAGTTGCATACAGTTGCAATATAGTTGCATAAGTTGCATTGTTGCATAAAGTTCCATATAGTTCCATATAAGTTGCATAAAGTTGCATAAGTTGCATATAGTTGCATAAAGTTGCATATAGTTGCAATATAGTTGCATATAGTTGCATATAGTTGCATAAGTTGCATTTTTGCATAAAGTTGCTTATAGTTCCATATAGTTGCATAAAGTTGCATATAGTTGCAATATAGTTGCATATAGTTGCATAAGTTGCATTTTTGCATAAAGTTGCTTATAGTTCCATATAGTTGCATAGTTGCATATAGTTCCATTTTTGCATATAGTTGCATACGAAATTGTCATATAGGTGCATATAGTTCCATATAGTTGCATAAGTTGCATTGTTGCATAAAGTTGCGTAAAGTTGCATAAGTTCCATAAAGTTGCTTAAGTTGCATAAGTTGCATGTTGCATAGTTGCATATAGTTTCATAGTTGCATATAGTTGCATATTTGCATATAGTTGCATACGAAATTGTTGCAATATAGTTGCATATAGTTGCAATATAATTGCATAAGTTGCATTGTTTCATAAAGTTGCATATAGTTGCATATAAGTTGCATATAAGTTGCATAAAGTTGCATATATTTGCATATATCCTGACACTCAATGGAGAACTGGATTTGAGACCTATCAAAGAGTTCGAGTGGGGATCGATAGTTTGGAAATCCATGATCCTGGAATTTCACATATTTGGAAAGCGCCTTTAGTGGCTGGTGGGGAATGGAGGAAAGGTTCGAGTTGGAAATAATATTGGAGGGGAGGGATCTATGGGGGGTGTCTAAACATATTGATCCAACACGATGTTTTAAGACGTGACAATCTGTCACAGAATATGAAAATTTATTGGAAGTGACGTCTTTGATTGGTTTGGAGGATGAACAACTAGTGAATTTGTGAAAAGGATGTTAGGATCCAACATGATGTTTTAATATATGACAATATGTCACATAATGTGTGACTTTATTAGAAGTTGCATCCTTGGTTTGGTTTGTAGGATGAACAACTAGTGAATTTACGGTTTTGAGGTCGAGTGGGAGAAGGGATTGTGAGATAAGTGGTGTGGTTTTAGCCATTGGAGGAAGAACATGTAAAGATATACATTTATCCATGTTTTAAGTTGTT
>ML819787.1:18281-30086 GCA_009831015.1 Picea engelmannii | reverse complement strand
TGAAAAGGAATCTCCACCTACAATCATATATTATAAAAGAAGCTTGAATAATCATATGTTATAAAATAGGCCTGAAATAATATTTGAGGAATCTCTACCTACAAGAATAATTCTATGTTATAATATAGGCTTAAAAGAATATTTAAGGAGGAATCTATATCTACACTTTCAACTTGAAGATAATTTGCACCTACAATTTCAACCCATTTGGCTCAATAACTAAAATACATATCACTTTCAAGATTTGTGCTATATCTTGGTTTGACATCCTCGGACTGTGTAAATATTATTAGTTCATGGGTTTGACATCCTCTTTGGATATGGGTAATTGTGTAAATATTATTAGCTAATGTAAAACAAGGAACTGCAATATTGTAATTTTATTTTTTTCCAATTTGGTTATAAATATAAGATTGATTTAATTTAAAAAAGAAAATAATTTTTATTATGGATTTAATTTTTCATTAGTTTAAGTCATTGTTATGTGATTTTGTGAGTGAATTTTTTTGGTTATTTGTTAGAGTTAAAAAAAAATAAAAAATTAAAATTAAAATTTAATCTTAATTTAAAGGCTTTAGCACTATAGTTGACGTAGGTTGTTGTGTTGCCACCACTCTCCACATGGTAATCGACATGCATAAGGCCAAGGATGGTGTTTGATTGTGGAGGGACAAGGCAGTTCAAGGGTATATTTCTCAATCCTAACCATGGTGCATGGAAGAGAAGCTTGGTAGCATAAAGCAAGTGGTTAGTCATATTCGTCATTGTTCCATGGTCGAGATGATGGATTTTGAGTAGTCTTTGTTACTAATGTTGCTTGCTCTGTTGCTACTTCAACTGCACTTGTGCTTGCCTTATCACATGATTCCTTGTTCCAACTATTGATTTCCTAAGATATATGTATCTATCTTTTATCATAGGGAATCACCAATTTACATGGAGAGTAGAATAGATAGTCTATATAGCTAAAGAGAGTGCTAAATAGACAATCTGTAAATTACCATGGATTTTCCTCTAGAATAACTCATCACAATAGATCTTATAATATTTTGAAATCTTAGACTATGCAGATTAATTTTTCTTGGATCCTAGATTAATTAACTTCTAGCTCTGCTTGAATTTATGAAAGTAACTGAATAAAAAAATGAAAGAACATACAAAAAATATACACACCATCCACACAATTGAGCATAGATGTATCATGAGAAACCCAATATAAGATAAAACCCAACTATAAAGTGAGGCCTATGCTCTACTCTCTTTTCTTAAGTTATGGACAACAAGTACAAAAGAAAGAGGCACTCACTATGGAGGCCTTTAACATTGTGGCTTGAATGGTTGCTACAAAATCTCCCACCGCCTTTGTTATGCTCTCAAAATAACACTCGGATGCTTTTCTCAACTATGGAACACGCATAATACAAAAGAATGGAACCCTTTCTCCTCCTAGCGGCCTGATATTTAACATAGCTCGATAGTCGTCTAGGGTTAGGGTTTTGACTTCCTCAACCCTCAATTAGTGATCGTTTTTGGACCGTCTAAAATCTTCTTGAAATTACACACATGGCTAGCCCCATATGTGTGAGTAATGGGGGCTGACGCGACATCCACTCGTACCATGGTGGTCAACAAGGTAGGTCAACTTGTAGGAGGCATAACTTTTGCATACAAGCTCCGATTGAGATGTTTGATGCACCCTTGGAAAGGTCTCAGAGTGTATAACATCGCCAAGGTTGTGGAAAACATTTGAAATATTGGAACCCCCCAAAATGGCATTTAATACCTCAAAATGGCTCTAGAAGGTTTCGGATGTACTAATTTTCCAAATTGGGACCTAACACTAAAATGGCCCTGCAAGCTAATTCCTCCAGTTTTTTCCACCTAAAAAGTATTGAGATAGATGAAAAATTGTATGATGATCCAATCTAGATCATACCTCCCCATTTATGGAGGATTTTGGTCCCCAAAATCTTTACTGAATGAGGCGAGGAAATTTTTACTCTACCTTCTCTCTAGAGTACCATTTTGCTTTGCCTAGAAACTGTTCTTTCAACCTAATTTGCCAAGGGTCACGCTACCCCTGTCTTGTAGTTATGGACTTCTTCTGCAAAACTGTGTCTTGTACCAACTCTGCTTGAGCATCTGGTGCCAAGTCTTCTATGGTAGGTAGAAATTGCTCCTCCTCCTGATCCAACAAGGAAGGCTCATAGAGTTTCAAATTCTCCACGATCACTACTAAGTAAATGCACACATATGGGGCTAGACTAAGTTTGTAGGAATTATCTCCCACCTTCTCAAATACCTCAAAACAACCATACCATAGAGCCTTGATCTTCTTACAAGGACCATGTAGTCTTTCCTTTTTTAGTTGTAACCAAACTCTATCTCCCACATTAAATGAATTCTCAGTTCTGTGTTGACCATGTTTGGCCTTATATTTTTATGTGATTTCTTCAATGTCTCATGTACTTGCAAATGGATCTATCTAATCTTTTCAACAAATTTATATGTTCTCAATGCCTCTCCTGTGGAATCTTCCCTCGCTCTTCTTTATGGTCCATAAACAACATCCAAGGGCGAAGGCATAAAATACCCAAAGCAAGTTTCAAAAAGGGACTTACCAATAGAAGTGTGGACTTCTTCGTTATAAGAGTGTTGGAAATAGATCAAATTTTCATCTTAGGTATTTATATGCTTCTAATTGTAACCCCTCAAAATTTGTACTAACGTCATGTTGACTACTTATGTCTTCCCATCTGTCTGTGGATGGAACATTGTAGATCTCTTCAAATTCGTGTCCATCTTCTCCTAAGCTATAGTCCAAAAGGAACTGAGAAATATTGTATCCCTGTCTGAGATGATGCTCCTTGGTATCCCAAAGTGCACCCATACCTATTCAAAGAACATTTTTGTTGTGTCTTGTCCTTTGATAGTATTTTTACAAGGCATAACAATGCACATCTTGTTGAACCTATCAACTACCATAGATAAATAGCCATGTCCCTTCCTAGTTGTTGGTAAACCTCCCACAAAATCCATGGAAATGGTTCCCAAGGTTGAGTGGGTACATGTAAGGGATGGTATAGACATTATTTTCTCTTACTGGGATTGCTGGTACAACAAAGTATAGATCCTATAATATATTGTGCTACATCTTCTTGCATTCTAGGCTAGTACACATACCTTTGTAAGTTAGCAACCATTTTTCCAACACTAAAATGTCTTGCAACCTTGGAGGTGCGAGCCTCTCTAATAAGCTGCAATATTTCAAATTTATGGACACAAAGCTTGTTTAGCTTGTAGAGTAACCCATTCTAGAGATGATAGTAAGCCTTGCCATCACCTTCTTCTACATGAATTTGGGCCTTGGCCCTGTAGCTGTTGAAACACCTATTTAAAGTCCTCATCTTCTATGTATGCCTCTTTGTATGCATAATGGGTAAAAGGGTCCATGTGCATAAGAGTTCCCAAAGCTTTAATCGTGGATGTGTATGGCCTTGAGAGCATGTTTTCCAACTTATTAGTGTTTCCCTTCTTATACTTGATGACTAGATGAAATTGTTGCAAAACCCCCATCCACTTGTAATGTATGGTTTGTTGAAGCTTACTACGAGCTTGCAAATATTGTAATGGCTAGCAATATGTGTGGATAATGGTTTCCTTTCCCATTAGATAATGCTTCCACTTCTTAACAGCTTGAACCAAGACATAGAGTTCCTTATCATAAGTAAGGTATTTCAAAACTCCCCCATGAAACATCTCAGAATGATAACATACTGACTTACCTCCTTTCATCAAAACAACTCTCATAGCATACCCACTTGCACCTATCTTCACTTCGAAGGGATTTTGTAAGTTAGGAAATGAGAGAACTGATGCTTGACTGCTATTTCGTTTTAGCTCGTCCAAATATTTATGTTGATTCTTTCCCCATTGGAAAATATTACTGTTTGTTGTTATGGCATGGAGTGGTGCAGCTACCGCTAAAAAGGATGTTATGAACTTCCATAGGTATTGTGATTCCCCAACAAATCTCCTAACTTCAGTGACATTAGTAGGAACTATCCATTTTATTATGGCCTTCATTTTTGTAGGATCTATCTTGAGCTCCCCTCCAACGACCACATACCCCAAATACACTAATGATTGCTGAGCAAACTCACATTTCTTAAAGTAAGCCAACAATTGGTGCCTTTTTAGAGTCTTTAGCACTTTCATGAGATGTGACATGTGCTCCTCCTAGGTAGAGATATATACTAATATATCGTCCAATTACACTATAACAAATGAATCTCAATATGGGCGCAATACATCATTCATCAGTCTCATAAATGTAGTTGGTGCATTACATAAACCAAATGGCATGACCCACCATTCATACAAACCTTACCTTCTGTTGAAGGCAATCTTCCGAGTGTCTTCTTCTTTAACACATACTTGGTGGTATCCTGATTTGAGATCCAACTTGGTGAAGGACTTAGCATGCTGCAAATGGTCTAAGAAATCATCGATCCTGGGCAGAGGGACGATTCTTGAGTGTAATCTTGTTCAAAGCTTTGTAGTCGATACACATTCGCTAAGTCCCATTCTTCTTGGATACTATGATGATAGGTGACCCGAAAGGTGAGGTACTTGGTTGAATAAATCTCTGCTCCAACAACTGTTGCAACTATTTCTTCACTTCATCTACATCTAGAATATATTATCTATACAACCCAATATTTGGTAATGGGGAGTCAGAAAAAAATTGTATCTCATGCACCACTTGCCTCTTAGGTGGAAGCCCTTTAGGCTCCTGGAATACTCCTATATATGCCTACAACAACTCCTCCAACTATTGTTTCTATTTTTTAGTAAATCCCTCAAGTGATGCCTTTACTCCTATCAATTCATCACCGACGGATTCTCTCATAAGAAAATTAAAACATACTTCTTAATTGAACTAATCAACTTTTTGGCTTAGTGGGCACTTACCAACACTATAACATTTGGCCCAATTTTCTATGACATTTCAAAGAATATTTCTTGGACTTTCACTGAATAGGATTAAAATGTTCGTCGAAACCATTTTGCTGCATGAGCGACAAACATAACCATCTGTTGTACGTTTGACATACAAAGTTGCCACGTGGCAACTGCGAAGAGATTTAATCCACCAAAATTTCATCACAAAATAGCGTCGCAATGACGACGATCATACATAGATGTTGTGTGTTTGACACAAACAACTGCCACATGTAATTTTTTAGGAAATTTCCATTCACCACATCTGTTGGTTGTGCGACAAAATGGCATAGAAATCCCATCGTAGGGCCGACTTACACGTCGTCGAACTTGTGACGTTATGGCGAGATGAATCCATCGGAGGGGTGAAATGGGGACGAAAATGTTCGTTGGAGTGGAGACACTACAACAGGAAAAGACCATTAGTGATGAAACATTGTGGCAGGTAAATACTATTGTCTTTGTGACAAAGGACGAGAACATTCCATCATAACATCGATGCACTCGAGGCATTGGTTGTCAGAGCAGTGACAAGAGGGGATTTTTTCGTTGGATTTGCGACGATGAACATGGGTGTTGACATTTCGATGACTCAGAGAATAAAGTGGGAGAACAATTCAAATTGATCTTCTAGACTAAAATCCATGCGTATGATGCATTGGACACAAAGAGAGGGTAGATGTGTTAGACTAAGAAGTCGAAGAAATTGAGCCAAATGTAGATGGAAATGATCTCGATATATGATGATATAAATGATTAGGATTAGGGTTTATACTATTGCATAAAACCCTAATTCAAGCTTGTTAGAGCCTCCACATCTAAAAATGCACATGCACACTTAAGAAATACATGTTGTGCATTTAAATTGTAATTTCTGCCCTTGTGAAAAATACATGTCAGGCTTGACAAAAATGCACGCCCAAGTGTTAACAAACTTGGAATTTGAGTGATTCAAGTTTCCGAGGGTGTATAATTTTACACCTTTCTACATATTTACATTTTCATTTGCAAACATAAAAGTGGTTGTTGTGTAAAAGAGGCAAAATCTACCTTGTAAATTGATAGACCAAAACAATAGAAAGTGACCTAATGAAAATGCATGCCCATGCTTTTATATAGCTCCAAATTTAGTGATATAAATTTTGGGGTGAATTTAATAATATTCTAAATCTATATATGTCATCCATAGTTCATTTTCAAATCCACATTTTCATTTACATTGTAGAATAAGTGCTTGGTTTCTCCCCAATCTAGCCACGTCCCGTATTTGTCGATGTCACTAGGTGGTTCCGTACAGTTATAAATTGATCCCTGTTTGTATGCCTTAGAAACGCCGAACAAACTACCGCTCGATTCACTGTGCATTAACCAATAAGAGGGTGAGGAATCCCCTATATCTTGTGCGATTTGCACGGTTCGGGTGGAGTAAGAGGATTCTGTGATATCTCCTATTACTGTCATAGAATTCTCCATCAATGCTATGGTGTAAGTTAATTATCTGATTATCTACGCAATCAGAATATAGAAAGCCACATCTTCCGAAGGGATATCGGATGGTGGAATTGCCACAAGTGGAAGGAGCGCAGTCTTTATAAGATGGATAATCGTGGGTTTCATCCTCATCATAGTGGGCGACATCCCAGATGATGCCAGGGGCAAAAATATAAGTGAGAAGAAGCGTCATGATGATACTAGTCATCGGGATGAGGATGCCCCAGCGGGAATTGTTCATTTTTCCACGCCCGAGCCAACGCAGAGATAAAATAAACAAACAATTGAACTTGTTAGGAAAACTGAAGATTAGACAAAATAAACAAACAATTGAGTTTGTGAGGAAAACTGAATAATTGCAAACAATTTAAGAGCGATGTGCAGAGAAGAGAAGTGATGTGCAGACGATGGGAGAGGAAGAAGCCGAGGATTGCCGGGCGTATAAGGTAGTGAATTGTCTGATTTGACGAACGACCACGCGGAAGTCGACGAAGGCGGCTGCAAAATCCGCCGCTTGATTGACTTAACCCAACATTTTTTAATGAAAAAAGTTTCAGTTAAATTCGCATTAATAAATTAATTACATATTTTATTAAAAATTATTTAACAAAGTTGCTTACAAAATATCACCTTAATATTCTCAAAACACAGATCCTAAGTATAATTGTAGATTTTTTTTTTAAGGATGTTTCATCACCTTAATATTCTCAAAACACAGATCCTAAGTATAATTGTATAATTTTTTTTAGGATGTTTCATCACCTTAATATTCTCAAAACACATCCTAAGCATAATTGTAGAATTTTTTTTACAGATAGATTTAAGGATGTTTCAAAATATTTTGTTTGTTACACTATTAAAAAAATGCATGTTATGTTTTTTTAAGGTTTAAGATAATTAACCATATATGTTTTTGTAGTGTGTTATTATGTCGAAAGACTTATATTTATTGGTAATAGATATGATTAATGATTTTTTAATTTAAAATTCTAATTTGATGGTTAACAATTAAAGATACTGGCATATTTTTAGTGGTCCTCCCAAATCAATGAACGTGATTTACTGTTCATAACTTCCTTGTATTTCTGAATGCATCCGTTAACCTATTACATGAGGATGGAGCGTTTCATTTTCGAGCGTTCGCGTTCCTAGCCGCGAGTTAACTGCTGTGCTAATCTGTATAACTATTGAATCAATCTAAAAACATATATATGTGAGTCCTTGAAAAAAAAAAAAAATCATTTCATCATTCTACTTCTTTTTAATTTTAAGGACAGGTTCTCTTCAAGCGTTTTGTCATATGTCCAAAGCCACTTGGATGTTAACACGTGTCATCCCATATTTGATTTATATTCTATCTTGGAGTCTGCCATGTGTTAGAACTGTACTCTCTCGGTCGATTCCATCACCACTTTTCACCGGCTCTTAGTAAACCTTGTGTCCATGTTAATTGTTGCCTCATGTGTTAGAACTATACTCCACATGTCGATCTCGTCGACGCATTTCACCGCCTCTTAGCAAACCCTGTGTCCCTTCATCGCCTCTTAGGAAAGTCTTGGTTGTTTATCTTCTCGTACTCTACTTTGCAGTCCCTCTTGCTTATTAGGGCAGTAACACATACAATAAAAATATATTTTCCTATAGATTGGTGTGAAGTGTAGAGGATTATGAGGTTCGATGCAAGATTTAAACCCCTCAACTCTCTGGCCATTGATTTCTCTGTAAGAAGACAGGCTTTCGAAGTTTTTCAGATCAAGATTTGGCTAACTCTCTGCACTTGTTTATGGTTTTGAAATTTGATAGGATTTTTGCGCCAGTGTTTGCATAAAATAAACAAATTTGCGGCTCCTGGAGTTGGATTGGAATGGACGAGGTGTGGGAGAGAGCAGTGGAAGCGACCTTGGATGGACATAAGGGTTTGTCCTCAGCTCGCAGTTTAACGCTGGATGGTGCAGTTAAATGTGCCTATGACAGCCTCCCACCATTGTCTCTACTGGAAAAATTCGAGCAGTTAAAACAACTGTCCATTGCGAATGTCAGAGTTTCATCTCTGGTTGATTTTCCTCGCCTGCCACATCTCTAGAAGCTTATCTTGAGCAACAATCGAATAGCCGGGGGTTTGGAGTTTTTGGTAGAAGTCGAACTCGAATCGCTTCGAGACCTTGACCTGTCAAACAACAAAATTCAATATATTGACGATCTTGCACCGTTGGCACAATTGAAGTTCATTTCGCTGGATCCTGAAGTTTTTTTTTTAATATAGTCTATTTCCAATGTCTATGGGTACAGAATATATTCCCTTTCTCGGAAGACTATTTCCAATGTCTATGCTTACAGGAGTATGATCCAGGCAATTTATTTCTGTGAGGCTCAATTAGCTCAATCTAATATTCATTGAACATTTGCAGGTTGTTGTTTGTATCATGTTAGTGGTTGTCTAGATTATWTTGTTTGCATCATGTTAATGGTTGTCAATATTAACAACTTCAATTGACTTCTTCGTTTCTTCAACCCAGTTTCAAGATTATGCTAGTTTATTTTTTATTTTATTAAATGTTAATAGTTTTTGTGAATTGACTTCTTCGTTTCTTCAACCCAGTTTCAAGATTATGCTAGTTTATTTTTTATTTTATTAAATGTTAATAGTTTTTGTGAATTTTTATTTATTTTAATAGATGTTAACAATTATCATTATTAACATATAAAAAATTATAATTACGTCGAAAGGTGTACATCTATTGACAATGGGCAGATTTAATAGGGGTTTAGTGTTTAATAAGTTTTCTATGGACAGGATTAAATATGGCTGGAATATTCTTAGTAGTCACACAAAATACATGGCTGTCATTTCAATCATTAACTTCCTAGCTATTATAAAGACATCCGTTTAACAAGATTCAAACAATATTAAATTTATGTCAAGTTCAATGTGAATGGATCATCATAGTTGGAATCACTAGCAAGTTTTCTCTTGGTACAAGGATTAGGACAAATTGAATATTGGGAAAGTCAAAATGAAGTACAAATATCATAGAAACATATACCTAACATGCAATTTGTTTGGATATTGATAACACATGTATACTCCTCTTTACAGAGTCTAAATAGATATCTACCATAACATGGTTGAAGAGGGAAATAAAAAATACATGATTTCTTTCAAATTATCGGACTTATTTGCAAAGTTTAGAACTCACAAAAAAAATACCACCAGAGAAACGAAACAAAGATGAACCTAATGATTCATTAGACTAAGTTGGCATTTGTACACTTGTTTGACATCAATTGTATAGAAGAACACACTCTGTAAAGGGAACTTAACTTGCAACATAACAAAGATGCATCCACAAGATTTAGTTTTGCAATTTGAACATATTTCCTAACTACATGGAATGTTGAATCCTCCACCTAAAGTTAATGTAGTCTAGAGGAACATAATTTTATATGTATCCAAAAACATTATAAACTATCTTCCACATCCAAGAATTGAAAACTATGAATTAGAATCACTTAAAGTTAGTATTCCACAAAATGATACATTAGAGCACACGATTGGGCTTGCAAAAAACCTCTAATTTTGAAAATTGTTGGTGAACAATTTCCTTCATTGGTTGCTATTTTATCGGTATATTGTTGCTAAACGATTTCCTTCATTAGTTGTCATTTCATAGATGTATAGGGAAATAATAAATGTGTGAATCCCATGCAATACTCATAACACTTTCTCGTGCATGTTAATTGCTAGGTTATGAATGAGTGTTTGGAGTGTCTAATTGATAGTAACCTACTAGGATAAAACTAAAACAAATGTTCAATGATATGAGTTTGAGTCTAGTAGCTTTGAAGTGGCATATTAAAGAAATGTAAGAGAATAAGTGGAACTAGAGACGCCTCATGAAATAACATAGATATTGACAATATCTAAGTAAATTATAGAAGATTTGTGGATGAAAAATAGATATAAAATTTAAATGTCAATAATATCAACAACCCTCTCAGAAGGTTAAATTTATGTAATAACATAGATATTGGCAATGTCTAAATAAATTATAGAAGATTTATGGATGACAAATAGATATAAAATTTAAATGTTAATAATCCCATCCACCCTCACACAAGGTCAAATTTATGTTAAAGTCAATGTGAATGAATCCATTAAATTGGAAATGCTCAATGCTAATAGGGTTTTGTCTTGGTACATGGATGAGAATAAATCAAATGTTAAGAAAATCAAAATGAAGTGTAAATATGGTAGAAAAATTTACCAAACACAGAATTTGTGTAAATCTTGATAAGAACTTACAAACATATATGACTACAATAAAATTTTTGCAACTTTTTGCAAACCTACTTTAGTAGTTCTAAGTACAATGACAAGAGCCCACCAAGATGGCAGATTTTTCAACTTATTTTTAAGTAGCTTGCATCCATTTTTCAAATATATATATTTCAAACTAGCAATAAAATTCTTCAAAGACCCTAATAAAATAATTAAAAGAAATAAACTCGAATAAACATATAAACACACTTGGACTGAGGTTATAGACTAGCAGAGCCGCAAAGTCACTGGTGAATGCCAAAGCTTCGTCCCGGATAGCTGAAACGTACATAGAGTTGAGGAAATCTAAAAGTTAATTTCAAATGTGGTAATTCCAAAGGTTAATGACAATCATATGGTGGCACAATAATTTCTTAATATGATTAGGTAAATGTTGAAAAGTAAACAGGTTAACTGATCCATTCAAAAATACAAGGAAGTTATGAAGAGTAAATCACATTCATTGATTTGGTTGATTTGGGAGGATGACTAAGAATATGCCAACATCTTCAATTGTTAGCCATCAGATTAGAATTTTAGATTAAAAGGTGATTAATTGTGCCTATCTCCAATAAATATACGCCTTCCGGCATAAAAAATATTCCAAATATTCCAATATGTACATTAAATAATAGATAGTTTGGAGTGAAGTGTCCCTAAAATCCCGTTGAAGCAGCAATTGCCTCTCTCAGATTGAGAAAAAATACAAAAATACAATAACGATTACCTAGTTCAAGAGGATCCATGATGCCGTGAGGGCAGACTGCGACAGTCGCTCATGATGATTCTAAGGGGTGCGCAATAAGGCCGGGGCCTTATTCCTTAGAGCCCTTAGTCTCCCACGAGTTCACCTGGCGGAGTGTTGACTCCAGGGGTTATAGATGTCTACCAATCAGTCAAGTTAGCGAGTAGCACCCTTGGAGCACGTGGTGCATCCTGAAGGGCACGTCGCGCAACAGAAGCAAACGAGGCGAGTGGCACCCTTGGAGCAC